>WBNM01034650.1:12226-29657 GCA_013399055.1 Ramphastos sulfuratus | reverse complement strand
CCCCAAACAAATAAACAAAAAAAGCAACCAACCAACCAAAAAGTATCATTTCAGTATGTGAAGAACAGGCAGGGTTTTTTTCAATCTCTTCAGCTGGCATGCAGTGTGAGGATTGAAGAATGTACTGAAAAACTATTAAAAAGTCAATCATGTTGTGTCTGTATCAGCAGCTGGTGCTACAAGGTCTACTTTTAATAGAAGTGGGTTACAATTAAAGCTTTACTAGCATAGCTATGAGTTTGGATACATTACCTTAAGTAATGGAGTGTCTGCTTTCGGGTTACAACTCTTTAATGGGGAAGTAAGTTTCTTTCAATACGTAGTAACTGTCAACTTTGAGTGAAAAACAGCTCCTTGCTCTCAGTTAATTGGCAAGAGGGCTACAAAAAAAAAAATCATTTAACTCCAGGCTGTGAAGGCTGAAGGAGAAAAGTTCTGTAGGAATAAAAATGACTAACACCTCCTGTCTGCTCGTACCATGCTGTAGAAAGCAAGGTGGATCAAGAGAGGTGATTCTGCCACTTCACTCTGCTCTTGTGAGACCCCACCTCAAATACTATGTCCAGTTCTGGTGTCCTCATCATAAGGACATAGGATGTTAAGACAAGATGTGAACATAGTGTCTTGTGGTTCCATAGACATCCTCAGCTGTTTCAGTCTCACCCTCCACATGAAACTGGGAAAATTCTGTCATCTTCCCTACCTGTGAAGGATACGGAGAGATAATGATCTACATTTGCAATAACTCAGAATTAAATCTCCATTTTTTAATCTGCTAGTTCACTTTCAGGTTTTCGTGCAATTTCAGAATAGCAGAAAGCTCACAGGATCAGCTGTGTGTCTGCTGTAGACTTTTGAGTGTGTGCTTATGAGAAGGGAAGGTTGAGAAGGGATCTTATCAATGTCTATAAATATCTGAGAGGTGAGTGTCAAGATGAAGGCGATAGTCTCTGTTCAGTGGTGCTGTGACAGGACAGGGAACGGTGGGTACAAGCTAGAACACAGGAGATTCCACCTCAACACAAGGAGGCATTTCTTTATGGTAAGGATGACAGCACTGGAACAGGCTGCCCAGAGAGGTTGTGAAGTCTCCTTTTCTGGAGACTTTCAAAACCTGCCTGGATTCGTTGTTTGTCAGCCTTTCTGAGTTGATCCTGCTTTGGCAGGGGGGATTGGACTGGACGATCTCTAGAGGTCCCTTCCAACCCCTAACATTCCGTGATTCTGTGTATGAAAGGCAACAGTTTCCATTTGGTAACTGCACTAGCAATAAATGAGTTTCAGGTGTGAGTGATGAAAACAGGTTTGTATTGAGATGGATGTACCTTTCAGGGCCAGCGAAGATATTTTTTGCAGGTCTTCAACAGGAACAACCTGTTGAAGGAACAACAGGTATTAAAACCTGAAGTCACCTGAAATGTAGGTTGTGCTGCTAGAAACCACATGGATTCCAGTGAGTCACTGAAAGGGTTTCCTGTTTTAATATACAGGGTGGTTGTGGTGGGGTGGTATACAAGCTTTAAAGGCTGAAAAGAAAATAAATCTACAGGGTTGACAGTAACAGGAAGGAAAGACATTTGGGGAAGATGAATAGATAAATTGACCAAATTTTAATTTGTGTTCTGTTTTGTTTCAGAGGTTAAAACTACCCATAAAGTTAATTCGAAGCAGCAGTTGCAAAGTGTTTGCCCTTTTTTGCCTTTTTTTTTTTTTTTTTCCTCCCCCTCTCCCATATACCAGTTCATACTAAGTGGCATTTAGGAAACTGAAGAATGATTTCCCAAGAAAATGTGCTGACTGAAATTCTTGTGTTGAAGCCAACAATTTATATCAGAGAAAAGGAGGTTACACTCCCATCGTTAGGTGAGAGTGGAAGAGGTGCTGCAGTACCTTGGTCACTGAAATATTTTGTCACTGTGTATGCTGTAAAATACAGAAGATGTTGGCATTTTAGATAATGCTTGATGTAGTTTCCAGAACTTGTGTGCATGCTTCATAAAGATTTGTGAATTTATTTCAACAACATGTCTTTCGGAAATATCTTTTGCAGTATACAGCAGTGGAATGTGTATTAATTGTTCTTCAAAGAGATTACAGTTGTTTTTTTTTTTACTACCATTTCAATGTATGTGCTCCTTATGTCACACAGTAAAATGGAAAACTGAGCAGATTGGCTTTTTGCTTCTTCTGCTTTCATTCTGGTTCAAGAATATAGGGCGAGTTGCAGGATTTACCCGAAGATGTGAAGATCTGGGTGTTTCTTCCTTTTTTCTTTTTTCTTTTTTTTTTTTTAATCCTCAGGCACACTACAGGCTTAATGAGATCTCTGTTGAAAAAGCCTGTCACCCCAGGTGAGGAAGGAAGATAGCGACTCCCCCGGAGATCTGTTAATGTGGCAGTTGGCTGCTCTCTCCTCCCTAAGTTTCTGCAGAGGGTCCTGCCCACACTGTGAAATGACTACCTGCAAAATCCCCCTCTTCTGCTCAGCCCCTCAATGTCACTTGGTGTGTCCCTGTTGTGCATTTAGCAACCAGTTTACCAGAAAGCTATTGTCCTGGGCAGAAATAGCACTGGGAATTGTAGATGTAGGATTGTAGATGTAGGGTTGCTAGACCCCAGGGATCACTACTTGCTGCTTACTTGCTCCCTGATGTTCAACCTTAAGAATGGGCATTGCCTTCTGATTGCATTTTGGATTTACTCTCCTTCAGCAAGAAGAGAGTAATGTCAGACTGTGTTATAGCTTAATGTCCTTCCTATTATTGTCACACAGAAAGAGGTAAAGGTAATGCATATTGGTTAATATGCCATATGGCTTCTATAGACCACAGTGATTAAAATGGCCTTTCACTGAGAATAATCAGCATCTTACCCTTGGCTCTTCAGCCAGTGTTCTGCACGAGATGAGTTGCGATGGTTTGTCTCTCTTCAGCAGAAAAGCTTGGCTTGGTTCAGTCTAGAGTGAGGAGAAATCAATTTAAATAAACAAAGCAAACTAATTAACTGGAAATAATTAATGTATCATTCTTCAGATGAACGCTTCAGTTTTCAGTCTGTTAATCCACTGAATACCCAAGTGCTATGTTCATGAAGTATTGCTGAGTGATGATGTTAAAGAGCAGAAGGTTTTCAGAGAGACAGCACTGGCCTTGCTTGCCCCACCAAGTAAGCATGAGAGGTGTGTATGAAGCCATGTGCACTTCAGAAGTGTGACCTCTTAAGCACATTCTGCAGAACATAGCACTGGTTGATGCTGTTTCCTCTGAGATTTACCTTTTGCTTAAATATTTTTCATTCTTCACCTACTCTTTCTCTGTTCCCATCTCTCCACTCCTTTTATTTATTTATAAGCTTTATCTTGGTGGCTTTGGCCCTGTTCAGCTGACAGGCAGGAGCAGCTCCTCTGAGAGCCAGCCCAGCCACCAGCAAGGTGTGGGAGCGTGAGCCGTGGGAGGATGTTGCAGGGCCATTGCAGCCCTGTCCCTCAGCATCAGTGGCCCCAGCTTAGGTGCCTCTGAGCTGGAATGGGCTGCCAGGCTCTTTGGCATGGCATGGAAAAGCAATCCCAGGCTTATTTCCAGAAAAGAAAGGGTAACCACCTTCCTGCAAACTCTGGTCACAGGTATAAATATCCAGCACACAGAGATTTACTGGTGGAAGTAGAACAAGTAGAAGAGATGTATGTTACCACATCCTGAAACCATCTTCTCCACTTCTGTGACATTCACTGACCACTTAATAAAGAGAAGAGAAAAAAAAAAAAAAAGTCTACATGCTTGGAAGTTTGGCAGTGTATTTTCTTTGTTTAAACACATCCATTTTTCATGCCTTAGGAAAATTAAATGCGAAGTGCTTGAGAAAGGCTGGCACACTGCCAGCATTTTAAAGAGCTGTGAGGGAAGAGTTGCTTGGGTAGTGATAGGTTCAGAAACTTCCTGAACCAACATGAGAAATATCAGTAACAGAAAACATCTGGAGATATTCAATTATTTCCTAGCTCACTTCACATATGAATTGTTCCTTAATTTAAGTGGAGAGAACTTGTATTCAATTATTTTCATCCTTTGAGATTAAAGGGTGTACACACATATTGCAGTTTGTGCCTTTGGTGTGAGGTTTGTTCCAGGGCATCCCTCACTGCTGTGACCAAAGTGTCAGCTCTGGATCCAGGACTCACTTAGAGTTCATGAGCACTAGAGCTGATAAAATCTGCACATAACGCATTGTGTCCTTTCCATGAGTTGCTACAAATGCTTGAAACAAAGCCTCAGTACTGGCGTAAGTGGTGAGTCTGGCCTGGGAAGAGAAGCCCCTCAAATTCTGATTATAGCCATTGCCTCTGAACCCAAATGAATGACTAGGTTAGAAAGTTTGGGTTTGGGTTTGGATCTCCCTCTGACAAGTGAGGTTTTTGGCTCCTTGGTATTGCCATGATGTCAAGGAATGCTATGGGGCGTGGCCATGACTCTCCCTTGGGGAACCACTATAAACTGCTTAGGCCATTTTCTCTGAGGAAGCCACAAATGAATGCTGCTTTGACTCCTTCTCCTAGTCCCTCCAGGGAATCTTACAGCAACAGCTCTCAGAAAGTGCTGTCATTTTCCTTGCCAAAGGAGCATTCTAGTGTTTTGGCTTTCACCAGTCCTCAAAACAAAAAACACAACTCAAACGAGTTAGATGTCTTAGAAATCAGGCAACACAAACTCAGTGCTGCAGTGGTATTACGTAATTACTAGATCTGTGATAACAATGTGCTTTTGAAAAACCATGCAGTGCTAAATGAGCCAGAGAGAGATCAGAGAGAGACAGCAATGCTGGTCCTTAATTCACACTCCTTTCCTTCTCTTTTCTTAGCATGTTGCAGATTGTCTTAAGTATGAGTGTTCCTAGAAAACTTACCTAAGAGTTGTGACAAGGAAGGGTTTTGTCAGCAAGGGTTTTGTCAGCAGTTTGTACTGCTGGTTATTCTGGACAGGAAAGAGACAGCTCACGCTCTTGTGATGCCAGCTTGACGGGACAGCTTTCTGTAGTGTCATTAGAAAATGCAACTAGGGAGAAAGATGAAGAGGTGGTAGGTCACGGACAGCCCTTTTCTGCTTTAAACAACTTTTTGGGGTTGCTACTTTAAATTTGGTTTACACATTTCTCTGTAAAACATTTCTAGGAAGAAAGTTTTAAACTGCATCTGTAGACACTAGCCTGTGTCTGTCGAAGTGCTGTGCAATGCTCTTACGGGCATTCCTAGATTTTCCTCTGCCCTCCCCTGTGCTCATTCTACTACATGTAGTATCTCACTGCTTGCCTCAAAGCCTCCTGACAGTGTGTACTGTGTTGTGCAGACAAACTCATTTCCTTGCTTTTTGATGTGTGTGTTCCTGCCTGCACCTTGCACCATCTTCTGAGAGTGACTGAATTTTCTGCTCAAAGTGCTTCTGGGCAGCACTGTTTGACAGCCATGTCTGAACCCTGGGAGATCTCTGCATTCACTGTTCTCTTAGCAACCACAAACTCCTGCCCAAAGTGACCCTGATGAATACAGATATTATTCTGTGATGCCAAGTAAGGAGGAAAAGGTGAGGAATGTCCACACTGTGGATTGGTTGCAGGCAACTTTTGGACTTCTTTTATAGAAGTAACATATATCCAGATGCAGTAGCATACAGAAAATAGGTACCAGTGGACAGTCACTGTGAGAGGCAAGAGTAGCAGGCTTTATCTTACAGGAATATCTGGCTGGTTCAGGAGCCATCACTGTGTGAGACAGGGTGACACCGTTTATGAATTGCTAGGGCAAAACTGTACTGGTCTGGGGAGAGTAATAGGGGCACAGGGTCCAGCAGTGCTCCTACCCCTCTGTGTTCTCACTCATTCTGTTCCTCAGGCATGCAGAGCTTGGGTTTTGCAAAACTCCTGTGGTTTGAGCACTAATGCAAGATTCTCCAACTTGTGGGTCAGGTAGGAGGAGAACAAACTCTGCAGATTAGTAAAGAAGGAGGGTGGCTGAATTTCATAGAATCATAGAATGGTAAGGTTGGAAGGGACCTCAAAGATCATCTAGTTCCAACCCCCTGCCATAGGCAGGGACATCTCCCACTAGTACAGGTCACTCAAGGCCTCATCCAATCTAGCCTTAAACACCTTCAGGGAGGGAGCATCCACAACAATCTTGTTCAAATATGAACAATATACTGTGCACTGGAGCTTGCCAAGTTAACTGACTTGGATGGGACCCCTGTGTTACAGGCATCAAAGAATGCACAGTCAGCTTCAGACACAAAATCTGCCACATGCTGATTCAATTAGCAGGAATGAAGACTCTGTCCTGCCCAGATGACGTTACCTGCCCTGCACCTGTAGCCATGTTCTGCCTCATTGAGTATGCCAATGCTACGTCCTTTAAAAAGCATTAGAGCTGGTGCTTGGGGATATGGTTTAGGGTGAAACTTGCAGAGTAGGGTTATTGGTTGGACTTGGTGATTCTGAGGGTCTTTTCCAACCAGAATGTTTCTGTGATTCTGTGACTTGTGTGTGCCTTCTCTGATAAGTGCTCTTTAAGGCAGGAGCATTGTCAATGATAAATATAAAGCGAATGTTTTCAGAAGAATTTGTGCTGGAAATGCTGTAGAATCATCATAGTTGCAAGAGGTCTGTCTGGAAGACGTGCCCAATTGTTACCCTGTTGCCAGCCATGTATTCTTGTGTGCATAGACAAGGCATTAATGAGCACAGTTATAATATCAAAGTTCAGATGGCAGGACAGCAAAGAGAGAACTGGTGTTGGTGTGGCATCACCTGGTGTGGCATCACCAGGTGACTAAAGAATGCTCATTTTGGAGGAGGAGCAAGTGGATTCATCCCTTGTTGCTCACCTCTCCAAGAAGAGGTAGGAAAACCTGTGCTCTTCTCCTTACCTCATTTGCAGAACAGCTACTTAGAACCTAGCAGATCTGATTCTTGTTATGCAGATTGGTTTGGATCTTTATTGTTTGAGACAACCATGATCAATCCCCAGACTATAAAGCCTGATTATTAAAGACAAATGGCTGTAGGCATGAGCTTTTCCTGCAGCACTGACATGGCCTCTCTGCCTTGCTGTATTCATACCTAGCTTTGCTAGCCAGGCTTCGTTGTGGCCACTGATCTGAGCTCTGCAGAAAAATGGTGAGAAGCCAGCATGTATCAACAAGACCTTTAAACGAAGTCCAGCAAAGTCTGGTCTGAATTTGCATCAGGGCTCCTCCTTTAAGCACCTCCCCTACATGCTGCTTCTGTGTTGGAGCTTGCCTCAGTGTTGCTTCAGTATTACTTTCATTGTTAAAGCATTTGAATAGAAATTAAGCTTAGCTCTGATTGGCTTCCTTCAGCATGTTACCGAATGGATAACGCTTTTGTTCCTATCTAAAGGAGAAAAAAAAGGGCTGTGTGTTTAATTTAAACCAGCAGAGCTACTCATTGGAAGCAATTACTTTGCTGAGTGGAAGGATTTTTCAAGCAATTTGCTTAAAATGATGTAATTGGGGTTTTTTGTCTTTTTTTGGTTTAACCTAAAAATTCCTCGGGGGAGAGCCTTTTGCCTCAAAGCTCTCAGTTTATCTCATGCAGCTTCCCATTTGCTTAGGTGCAAGCCCACAAATGTCTGCTAAAAAACACATCCATGGAAACCTCTTGAATTCATGCATCAGTGTGTCTTTTCCAAAATAATCTGACTGAAACTACTGTGAGAAGTGCTGAATTAAAACATCTGAGTGATCCTGCATACAGTGTTTTGAGTGTGCGCTGGAGGCGGAGTAGTCAGTGTAGGTTCTTCAGTTAGATGGCATTGCAATGAAACACAGTTCCAGTGTCCTCAAGTCCCACCTTCTGGACTCACAGGTACCACTGAGCAATGCATGTCGACACAGCCTGTCTTGGTGCTGATGGTTTTTTTAAGATGGATCAATCCAGAAGCTGGCAGCAGGAATTGGAAGTGGTGTGTTTATTAATCATTATGGCCTTTCTGTTAGTCCTCCATCCATTTGCTGCCTCCTCAGCCCCATCGGTGAGCTGCAGACCCAGCTGCTGCTGAAGGTAATTAGCTGGAAGTTGCTGTTGTGTTTTGGTAACAGTCTTAATTCTGCAGTTCTTTTATTGGGGAACAACAGCTGGCGTTATGCTGGTTAAATTTTCTGTTTTGCAACATAAGTCTGTGATGTCAACCCTGTGTTGTGTAAAACAGAAGGCTGCAATACAGTAGGTGGTTTTGACATAGCAAGACCTTCTCTTGAGAACTGATAACCTTGCAGAAACTTCTGGTGTTTTTCCACAGAAAGAGAACAGAGAAGCCTTTTTTTTTTTTTTCTTCCCCTCTTTTAGAGGCTTTCTTTCAATGCAGACATACCATTTGCAGCTGGTTTTAAAGCTGCTTCTGGAAGTCAGCAGAGTTACAATTTCTTTGTAGGCAACTGACTCCCAGCTTATATGCTGTCCCCTTTCTTTGAGCAGACAGCTCAGCCCTGCACGTATGACCTGTGCCTAGGGAATGATCAGAGCGGTGTGCCATGCAGATGTTGCCAGTGGGCAAAGTGTGAAATATCAGCTAGGGAGGATTAAGTGTATCTAAGGGCCGTTCAGAGCATGCAGAACAAATTAGGATTCTTGTTTTGGATGCTACTGCTTTGTCATTCTCTGCATTCAGCCTGAGGCTTTCCAAGTGTGAAGCAAGTGCTTTCACAAGTAGGTATGTTCTGCCTCTGGCAGCTGTTGGTGTGGTCTGCACTATGTGCAGCTGATCTTCCACATCTAACTGAACTGTTAGCGGTTATTTTAAAAAGTAAAGTACAGCCCTGCCATACATAATGCTGATGTGAATTATTACCAGATCAGCTTGGGCTGCCTCTCAGAGAATTTTTTAAGATGTTTTGTCTTTCGAAAAATTTTAAGTGGTTTAGTTTTCAGGTGCCAAAGATCTTATATTGAATGTCAATTAAATCTTTTATCCTCTGAGGCCTGAAGTACCTGGCAAGCAGGTAATGCTAGAAGGGAAGAGTTTTCAAGTTCCTGCCCTGCAGAAGCAGTGCACTCCCCAACAGGCCTGTGAGGAGGGCTTGCATGAGCACAGCCATGAGTGCTGCCCATCCAGCAGCTTGCCTTCTCTGTGTCACTCTGGGAGTCGAGTTTGCTGTGCCCTTTGAAGAGAGGTGACAGTACGTAATAATTACTTTCATCCTTGGCAGTCTCCTTAGAGAGACCAAGAAGAGTTCAGTGGGAACAGAGACAGTTCTTTCATGCCCAGCAGCAGAAGCTGAGCTGCAGTCAAGGCACGCTACAGAGAAAGCAGCAATGTTAATTTGCCTTCCTTCCTTGATTAGGAGATAGGGGCTGGGTTTAAATGACCTTTGTCTGTTACTTCTCATGAACACCCTTGAAAGAGATGAAGGTGGCTGGGAACCAGCCCAGTTTTGGCATTGAAAGTATTTCAGTATTCTGCTGCAGTACAATCGTTCTTTCATGAATAGGTGGGAGTAACTGAACTAAAAGAGAAGACTTAGTACTTTTCCTTTTTTCTTTTTTTCTTCATTATTATTGTTCCTTTTTATCATAGCCAAAATCTACAGTCTTTTTTGGGGATGCTGGAGCAAAGTGTGTGCCAGAGGTCAGTGGAGTCACATCCTCAGAAACATGCAGATTGAGCAACCTTCAAAACAGCATGATAGTGCTCTTTTTTGTGGTTTCAGAGGCTATTTATACACAAATCTTTAAGCCACAGTGATGCAGGGTGTGGTGCTAACACAGTAGCTGAAAGGCAAGCACTGTTTGTGGACACTCTTAGGTGCTATACTTTGCTTAGCTGGAGCTGAATTTAGAACAGGGAAGCAGACTGCTAAAAGCAGAGCACTGTTCCTGAAAATCAGTTGAAAACACCAGGATCAGTTCAATATGCTGAAGGATGCAATGGGCTTCCACATGCAAATAAACACAGTGACACCAGCCACCAGCATGGCCTTGGGCCCTGGGCTAGAACAGGCTGCCCAGGGAAGTGATGGAGTCCCCTCAAGTGTAGCATTATTCTAGAACAGGAGTACAGATTTCTAAATGTAAATGTCTAGTGTCATCGTAGAAGGGCTGAGATGTCCACAAGAGGCAGGTAGGCAGGACACAGGCATTAGAGAGGCTTGTGTCTTGCTAGAATAGCAGCTGGTGGAAGCCCTTAGGTGCCTAAAATGGTACCAGATACCTCTCCTTAGGACCTAAACTGCTCAGTGTGGCTAATGGCTGGTTTATTGGATGCGTGTCAGCATCTGTTGTAATGGCATGATAAAGCTTTTGGGTAATATCCTTGCTAGTGGTAGAGTTGATGGAAGATGAGGTAGGTTTTGTTCTATCCCATAGCTGGTTATGTTCTAGGTATACATGCTAACACAGTTTGAGCTTTAAATGTACTTAGGCAGCTTCAGGGAGACATAAGTTGGGTACGTGGTCTTCCAAAGGCAGTTCTTTTGCATGATGGGAGGAAATTGCTTAAAGTTACACCAGGAGAGATTTATGTTGGATATGAAGAACAATTTTCTCCTCAAAAGGGGTTGTCAAGGTCTGGAAAGGTCTGCCCAGGGCAGTGGTGAGTCCTTATCCCTGGAGGGGTTTAAAAGACATGTGGATGTGGTGCTGAGGGACCTGGTTTAGTGGTGACCTGGCAGTGATGGGTTAATGGTTGGACTTGATGATCTTAAAGGTCTTTTCCAACTGAATTGATTCTGTGATTCTGGGATACTATCAGTCTAGATCATCATTGTGTTGCAAAATATTTGTGCATCAATATCTTCTCTCTCATTCTGGAGTTTTGTCAGGGCCAGGAAAAGACTGTATGTGCCTTGTTACAGGGTCAGATGTGTTACAGGATGTGCTGCACTGTATATCTGTGTGCCACAGGCTGCGCATTTTCACTCCTGTTTCTGTACTGAGCAAGCCAAAGGGTCTGGTTAGAATGTGCTGTGCTGAGCAGTGACCAGCTTGGAAGGTACTGGATGGAGAGGTTGACTCCTCCATTTCCTTTGTTGGTTTTTACCAATGGCTTTAGAAGCCTGCAAATGAAAATATGATGCCTTCCTTCTTCTCTGAAATTATGTGGCTAACCAAATAAAGGGAATCCACATTGTCATGATTTCAGATACTTTGGTTTCCTCCTTGAAAAATCAGTGCTTGACTAGAGGTCAGAGAGAGGATCATCCAGACACAGATGATTAAAAGGCATTTTCTTCTTAAATGGAGATTTAATTAGGAACATTTGAAAACTGGAAACATAAAAGAAATCTAAGCCGAAACAAACAGGTTCTGCTGAGGTGTTTTCTTCACCTAGGGCTCTCTTTGCCAGTGGTGTTGCAGGTGTTATCAGGGCTACTTTGACTGTATGGCACTTGTTACTTCCACAGAGGTAAGAGAGAAGTGTCCTCCACCAGTTCTTCTGGAGGGGTGACTGGTCATCCCAATCAATGGCCTTGCTCATGTTCCTCTGAGACACATGGGGATCCAAGCCACAGCTCTGCTGGGTCTGAGAGGTTCGCAGCAGCAGCTTCCATCCTCTCCCAGCCATGTTTCTCCCAGCAGTTCCAGGAAGCAGCCTCGCTTGGGCTGGCTGTTCCTCTGTCCTTCCTTATGCAGCATGGAAGCCTCTTGGAGACAACACTGCTGTGCTGGCAATGGCACAAGAGACACTGAAGGCTCCGAAGTGCTCCTCCGGCTCCTGGGCTGGGTGAATCTGAGAGTGGCTCTCACCTCCTCCAGCCTCTGTGGCTGCTTCAGGCATCCTGGCACTGGCGGCCCAGGTCCTTGTGACACCACCAGTCTGGCTGCTGCTGATGGTCCAGGCAGCAAAGGCTCCAGGGAAGTGCAGCAAGCAGCCAGTGGGCTTCCACATGCAAATGACCACGGTGACACCAGCAACAGGCATGACCTTGGGCCCTGGGCATGGGCTCACGCCCTAGAACAAGCTGTCTGGAAAAGTGATAGAGAAGTCCCCTTCCCTGCAGGGGTTTAAAAGCCTTGTAGATGTGGGTGCTGAGGGACATGGTTTAGTGGGGACCTGCCAGTGCTGTGTTAGTGGTTGGACCTGATGATCTTAAAGATCCTTTCCAACCAAAATGATTCTATGATTCTATGATTTTAACTTTTCTGTTAGCTCCCAGGGTTTTCCACAGGTCTGTACTTTTAAGAGAAGAGGGTAGCTGAAAATGCACTTTTTTTGTCCCCCCTGTATTATGCATGGTTTAGCATTGTGATTCTTGAAGCTATGCCTTGAAATAAAGGTGGGTTTTTTTCAGTGATCTCTTCTGTGTTTGCCTGAAGACTTTAAATCAATATAGATTTTGTCCTATTAAGTACGAATGAAAGCACAGAGGAGGAACCTCTGGAATTCAGATATTTACCACCAGCAATGAAACATTTCCAGACTTGTTCACTGTATTTCCCACTTCAAGTATGGGAAATACTGTCTTTACCGCAGTAAAATTATATGCTGTAGGATGGCAAACACCCTTCTGACAGGGGAAAAAAAAAGCACCTACTGTACACCGTTGCAGTGATTATTTCTGCATAATAGTATTTTTAATGAATCCATACACTGGATTCATAGAAGTTGATGAAACACTAATATTTTATTCTCCCTGACAACTAAGGTGTATGTTATGATGTGGTGGCATTTTGCCCAGAAAAAGAAAAATACGTTCCAAGGCAATTCAAAGGCATCTCTGAAAACCAAGAGGTAGCTGCAACCCTTTAAACCATGTCTTATTTTCATTGCAGAAATAGAGACCCCCCAAGAATGTATTTTCTGCACAAGTTATATGTTGTTTATGTCGGGAGGACAGGAGGCTATAGGGAGACCTTATCGCTGTCTACAACTACCTACTTAGAGGCATTGGTCTCTTTTCTCTAATAACCAATGGAAGGATGAGAGGATGTGACCTCGGGTTGCTGCAGGAGAGGTTTAGATTTAATGTTAGAAGAAATTTCTTCACTGAAATGATTATGAAACACTGGAATATGCTTCCCAGTGAGGTGGTTGAGTCCCTACCCCTGGAGATGTTTAAAAACCCCAGAGATGGGGTACTGAGATACATGGTTTAGCAGCAGGCTTGGTAAGAGTTAGGTAGTGATCGGACTCTTAAAGGCCTTTTCCAACCAAAAGGATTCTATGATTCTAAGTTTAAATTATTAAATATAATTATTAGGTGTGAAAAACTTGGAATTTACTCTTCTAATAAGCTGTCAGTATATACACTTACCACTAGGAAGGTTTGGGTCTTGCTTGAGTGGTGATGTGTGAAAGTGACTTGCTGCAGTGCTGTCTGTAGTAGTCTGTCAAAGGCTGCTCCTGATTTAAGGCAATATTTTAGTTTGTTAAGATTTAAATAGAGACTAGAAGGTCTTTCTGGGGAGCAGGCTACCCTAACATACCCAAGAGAGTAACTGATTTTCCAGGAAGATTTATTCTGCAGTTGTACTCCTTAACTGAAAGATCTTACCCACTGTTGTCAACTCTGAAGCTCATGGACTTTGTTTTCCCAGGGGAGTGTAGCTTCAATGATGGATTCTGCTTCTTAAAACTGGTTGGTGTAACTGGTTTTAATGCAGTTCCCTCAAGGGGTATCTACCACAGCTTAACCAGCTAGCTGTTACCACACAAATTGCAGTATGGTTGTATGAAAATGAAAGCACACACAGTTTTGTTGCAGTTGAGATAGAGCTGATGTATCTCTACTTGAAGTATCTCTACTTTTTTGTTACACTTTTTCCTACTCACAGTCTGGTACTAGTATGGGAGAAACAAATTTTATTCCTATTAAGGAAGCAGAGAGAGGCTAGTATTTTTCTCCTAATATTATTAGTTTCATCTTATGTAAGAATCAAAGCAGTTCTTTACATATTAAATTGCACCAACTCAGGCTTCATTTGGAAACTTGGGTTGCAACTGGAGCTTGTCCAAACATAATAACTGTAACACTTAATGTCCTTAACAACAAAAGAAAACACAATTAAACAATCTTTTGTAGCAAAGTTGCTTGGAATCTGCTAAGTGGACTGTGTTGTCTGTGTGTTGCGTTGTGACTGTTCCCAGGAAAGCATCAGAGTTCTGTGGGGCATATACGGATTTCCAAAGGTAAAGTGGGCAAAGCAGGAGGGTTTCAACATGACCGTGAATGATTCTTCTGTGATCAAAAACTGCAGGTACTTGAGAAGAGGTCAAACCCCAAGTCCCAGGCATTCTAAATATACCTTGCAGAGGCAGACAGAACAAGGACTGGTTTGTGAGCCCTGTCTGCAGATTACCAGCAGTCCTGCTTCTCCTCAGATGACCTCTTGTTGCAAGCCTTCGTATTGCTATAAGCATGTTCAGTTTGCCACAAGACCTGGTCATCTCCAGAGTGTTCTATGTCTGGGACCTGAAAGCCTCACACAGACCCCTACAAGAACGGTCCTCTTGCCATTCAGGGATAAGTGTGTCACCCGCCTGGTGACCCAAGTCATGACCATGAGCAATCAGTACCCATAAAGAGGATCTTGGCTGAGCTGGAATTAGGGAATGCAAGTAGATTGCCAGATATGGACTGAAAGGCAGTTCCTTGCTTCTAATTTCCCCTAGACATCTGTTGCCTGGTTTTCTTTGTCCTGTCACTGTCCTCTGTCACTGTGACCCAGGGACACCAGTATCATGAGCCTCAGGAGCGCTTTCATGCTCTTTTTCAGGCCAAGCTATCATCACTTGTTTGGGACTGTAGGAGCATTTGTGTCCATAATAGAGCATAAAAGCTCATCTAGACTGCCTGAAAGTTGAAAAAGGCACCAAAATTTCCTCCTTGTGTCAGGTTTTTGGCAACAGCACAACTCCATGGGGACTACTGTTTGTCTTTATGCAGAGATAAATACTGAGATTGCTTTGGCAACAGCCAAGCTTTTATTCAGAGATTAGCTTCACATATCTTTATGAATTTAGAAATCAGTTGGAATCCTGACCATTGGTGTTTAATGACTTCCTGTTTTTGTTTAAAATGCTTTTTATAGATAAAAGGCTTACTTTCCTCTTTAGCGGGGGGTGGTGGTAGGAACACTGTGTCTCTCCTGCAGTCACTAGGTCAGCGATGAATTCCATTTTTCCTTAACGACCTTCCAATTTGAGGGATTGAAATGGACACAGATAAGCTGCCATGGGCTCAAGATTCTTTGTTTGTTTGTTCATTTTTGGAAAGCGATTTGCATGTGCTGTCTTTGTCAGGCGTTCTTTAAAACCATGACAAGTGTACATTTGAAACAAGGAGGTATTTGAACACCTTTCTTTGGTTTACAGGTGTCAGTTGAAAAACAGTCCTAATCTCCTCCATTTCCCATAGTACTTGATTTCTCCTTCAGAGATGTCAGCCAAGGAATACTTGAGGGCAGTCTGATCAGGTGGACAGAGACCAGCAGACTCTCTTGTCAGGACTGCAAGCAGAAATCAGAGAATGACACAAAGAAAATGCTAATCTAGGCTAGAGCTGAATGAGCACCCATGAAATAGATGGGTCTGTTGCGATGGCTTACTCCTACCCACATTTCATTCTCTCTTCAGTTTGTTTTGGTTTATTTTCAGTCCTTACCAGGCTTTTTTATCTGTTGCTGTTTTAAACTTCAAGAGCTTCAAATTCTACAGAGAATCTCTAGAGGGCTTGGAGACCCACATGGTATCTGAAACATCTGTAGCTGGTGCCAGGCTCTGTGGAAGGGCCACACAGGGTCCAGATAGCAACTCACAAAGCAGATAGGACCTCTCAAAGGAAAGCCAGGAGGCCAAGTGTCAGCATACCCTGCCTCCAGCACTTGGCAGCAAGCTCAAAGTGCTGCAGAAAGCAAGTTCATGTCCTTTATAAAGTCCTGCTGAGGGAAACCTTCTGCTCTTCACTACCTCTGGTCTGGGTTTGCACACTGATGTAGGAAGAGAAGACCAACAGTGCCAATCACCCAAAGTATCACTAAGGGGGTATGATGATTGTAGGTGCAGTCCCACCAACCACAGGCATTTTCTGTCTGTGCTCAAGGATGGTGGTTGTGTGGCTAGTGGTGCTAGTGGGCTTATAGGCTAACGGTTGTTGTCAGCACCCTGTGAATGTCACAGTGGGTCAGCTGTATCTTCAGTTGGCTCTACCTGCAGCATATGTAGATGCACAAGTGTGTCTGGTTTAAAAGGAGGGCTTTGACCTAAAGATTTCACCAAGCAATTTGTAAGAGTGCATATTTAAATAAGTCATCAAGAGCAACATGGGGATGTAAACACTAAAAGAGACCAGGTAGAGCAAAGCCCAGCCTGTAGCAAAGGAATCTATATGCCAGCAGGATTGTCACTTGTGGTCAAGAATTTATGTCCATTTAGGAAAAGTTTGGGGGATTTTGTGGGGTTTTTTTGGTGTTGTTTGTTTGGGGGCTTTTTGTTTGGTGTTGTTTGTTTGGGGGTTTTTTGTTTGGGTTTTTTTTTTTGGGGGGGGGGGTTGGGGTTTGTTTGGGTTTTTGTTTTTTGTTTGTTTTTTTGGGTTTTTTTGTTTGGTTGTTTTTTTTGTTGGTTTGGGGTTTTTTGTTTGGGTTTTTTTTGTGGTTGGTTGGTTGGTTGGTTGGTTTTGGTTTTTTGGGGTTTTTTGGTTTTTTTTTTCCTGAAAGGAAAGAAGATGATTAAAGTGCTGAACGGACACAGGTGAAATACTAAATATTAAGGCCCAGAGTGAGTTGGTGGTAACATATACTGGAACTTCAGTCTTCATGGGCATGGCTTGCTGCTTCTGCTAGAGCACATGCAGAACCCCAAGGAAACACTAAGTAAATTCTCTGCACAGGAGCTCAAAGGTGAAGGCAGATACTTGAGGCAGACACATACTGTTTTCCTGCAGGGGACAAGAAGTAAGTTTTGGAGCAAGACACACATTCTGTGTTACTGCACTATCCAGCCATTATTTCATATAAAGTGTGACCAACTCTACAGCTGAAAGTCCCAGAACAGGATACCTTAAATAAATGAAGGAGTTTTGATATAACCTTTTCAGCAAGACCATTCCTAACTGTCATGCTGCATGCTGCTCTGCCCAGCCTGAGGTGATTTTCAAGGTTTGTCTTTCACTGCCATTCTCCCCAAGCCTTTTGGAGTCTGTGGATGAGGAAGCAAGCTTTTCATATCTGAAGTTCTGCAAAATTTTCCAAATTTCACATAGAATTGTTTTACATGTATTAATCTGGTCCGTATATCTCGTTAGGCCGCACCTTGAGTCCTGTGTCCAGTTCTGGGCCCCTCAATTTAAGAGGGACATTGAGGTGCTTGAGCATGTCCAGAGAAGGGCAATGAGGCTGGTGAGAGGCCTCGAGCACAAGCTCTATGAGGAGAGGCTGAGGGAGCTGGGATTGTTTAGCCTGGTGAAGAGGAGGCTCAGGGGAGACCTTATTG
>WBNM01034650.1:0-11983 GCA_013399055.1 Ramphastos sulfuratus | reverse complement strand
GTCCCTGGAGGTGTTCAAGGCACGTTTGGACGTGGCACTTGGTGCCATGGTCTAGTCTTGAGGTCTGTGGTAGTGGGTTGGACTTGATGATCTTTGAGGTCTCTTCCAACCTTGCTATACTGTGATACTGTGATACTGTGATATGGTAGTGACCTTTTTTTTTTTTTCCCCCACATAAAAAAATCCATGGATGGACACAAACCTTACCCCAATGTTGACTGTTTCCAGCAGAAACCACAAAAAACAGCAGCAACAGAGTTTTCATCCACCAAGAACTATAAGCTGTATAGTAGTAATGTGAGTTGGAGAACATGATGCCAGAATAGAATGAAAAGAATTACTCCTTCACTCTGGGGGTTTACTGTGTGATAAATGATCCTCGTGGATCTTCCACATAGATAATAGCTCAGCATTCAGTTTTAGATTTCTTCCTCTAACATTTGTATCTGGGGAAAAGACTATGTAGCTGCAAATAAACACTATTTCATGCAGGTCTTATCTCTATTCACATTATGCACAGGATAATTCACAGTGTGATAAGGAGGGTTATTGAGACAACTTACAGATGGCTAGGGCCTAAAGAAGGGCAGTTGTGCTGCGGTTAATGAGCTTGCTTCTTAGCCAGCATAGCAAGTGGCTTTCCCTGCTGAGGGTGGCATTGTACTGGGATGTGGAAAACCACAGGTGTTTCTTTAGGTCTTTTTGGCCATGGTTTTGTTAAAGAAATCATCTCTCCACAGCATTGTTTTCAGCCTGAAGGAAATGCCACGAGATCCTTCTCCCTGTTGTTTGCTGGCAGTGATGATAGGTGTGCTTTCCTCTCTTGACTGCTGTCTCAGTGAAAGATGTGATGTAGCCACACATCAGAAGTGCCACTCTGAGAACAGGAGATTTGAAGAGGACTTGGGGAGGCAGGCAAGAGTGGCAGAATGTCAGTGTCCCTCCAGTTCAGCTGAAAGACATCTTTTCTGTCTTTGGTATGGTAGTACCTTATCCTGTTTCTGTAATCTTACCAAAAGTGCAATGTCAAGCAAGATCTTTTTTTCCCCATTCTCTCCTCTTGCTCCCTAAAAGAGCACATTTCCATATTTTCCCCCTCCATATGGACTTCTGTGTATTTCACAGAATCACAGAATATCGGGGGCTGGAAGTGACCTCAAAAGATCATCCAGTCCAAGTCCCCCGCCAGAGCAAGATCACCTATACCAGATCACACAGGAATGCATCCAGGTGGGTCTTGAATATCTACAGAGAGGGAGACTCCACAATCCCCCTGGGCAGCCTGCCCCAGTGTTCTGTCATTTTCATAGTGAAAAAAATCCTCCTCATGTTTCTATGGAACTTCCTATGCCTCAACTTCCACCCATTGCCTCTTGTCCTGTCATTGGGCATCACTGAGCAGAGCCTGACTCCCTCCTCTCAGCACTCAAGCTTTATATATGTATCAACATTAATGAGGTCATCTCTCAGTCTCCTCTGCTCCAAGCTAAAGAGCCCCAGCTCCCTCAGTCTCTCCCTGTAAGAACAATGTTCCACTCACTTAATCATTTGTGTGACTCTGTGCTGGACTCTCTCAAGCAGTTCCCTGAGGTCCATCTTGAGCTGAGGGGCCCAGAGCTGGACACAATATTCCAGATTCAGCCTCACTAGGGCAGAATAGAGGGGGAGGAGAGCCTCTCTTGACCTGCTAACCACAGCCCTCCCAATATACCCCAGAATATTATATTTGCAGGATGTATGTGAGACCATGACAGAAACTAGTGAAGTCAGGGGCAACACTCAGGATAGGTGGAAGACAGCACATGCAAGGCATACAGTATGGTTAAGTGGGCTTAAAGGCATATGTCAGAATAGGTGGACAAGAACTGCCTCCCACTGGAGCCTCCAAGGGACAGAATTGTGTGACTTGGCAGGAGCAGAAGCACTTCTTTTATTTTGCTGTTGAGTTATAGGAAAGTAAATGTTCCTGGAACCAATGCCAGTGCAGACTTGCACTGTCCAAGGGAAAAGGCAAAAAAACCTTGAACCAAAACAAAACCTGTTGATCATGAAATGCTTTGCTTGCTAGCCTGGGAAGTAGCTATCCAGTCTGGTATCCTAGTAATGAGTGACCGATTTTTCTCACATACCTTGTTTCTTTTCCACTGGTTTTTGTTCTCTTGTTTTTTTTCTAGTCACTCCTTTTTTGTGTGTGATTTATCATGGTTGTTTCATAAACCTACTGCCAACAACAGATTTTACTTTCTTGCAACCAAATCTTGCTGTAAGGCTACATCACGCTTATCCTGGATTTTCCAAGCGTGCACCTACCATGGAAATAACAATCCACACTGCCCCAGATGAAGGTTCAAGACAGAAGTAATGTGGTCATTGGAAAAGCCCACGGAGAGACTTCTGCCACAGTGCAGCAAGACACTCCTCATGAGGAGCTGCAGTTTCATCCCTGGGTGGCAGATAGCACACAGCAATAGAAAATTAGATTAATGTCATGACTGCTTTGATTTCCTGCTGTAATAAATGCTTCTCAGCCTATGGGGACCTTTCCCTTCTTGTGTTCTTGAGGCCTTTTAGAAGGTGCAATACCATTTCTCTGGCTGCCTCAAGCTTTCCTGCCTCATGGCTAGCTGTTTGCCTCTCTGCCTGATGGGCATTTCTTCCTCACACACTGCTTGCCCTCCAGACCCACAGGGCAGAACATACACCTTAGAGGTGTTCCTTCTGCTGCAAAGCTCAGTCAGCTTTGTGCAGTGCCAATGCTTCTGAGGACTGGGTTGGAGGTGTCACCTCAGGCAGCCATATGTACCAGGAACCAATGGTCTTCAGCCTCCCAAGCACTTTCCAACTGCAATTTTATTTATGTATCTTGGTCTCTCCTAGTACCACGTCATGACAATGACATATCCACAAAGACAAGCAGATTGGATTTCACTGAATGCTTTGTATGTTATTGTTAATGGGTTTAGCCAAATCTGTAAAATGGACCTGGAAATTACTCATGCTGTGCTTTGGACTGCTGTTAGTTCTGTTCCTGAGCAGAAAAAGCCAACAAGAGTTTGCTGTATACATAAGGCTTCTCAGAATGTGGCAGCAGGGAGCTGTTGGATCTCACTGTTTTATTCTATGTGATATTTTTAGTTCTTCGTTCTTGGTGAAATCAATGCACAACAGATTTCTGGAAAGAGAAGAATTTAACCTTCTAGCTTAGTATCATTTCATTTTGATAAACATTTTAAGTAAGAAGTAGGAAAAATAAATTTCAAGCTTCTTTTTTTTTTTTTTTTTTCTTTTCTTCCAGGGAAAGAATTCAGTATTTTAACAGATGATATTTACTAAATCTGAACAGAAGCCCAACATTTGTATGTTACTTGCATTATACCTAACTTGCCCTTACTGTGAGTGATATTTTCCAGTATTTTCCAGAGGACAGACAGTCAAATAACAAAAGAGAAAACCCAAGGCATTGTTTGTGTCTCCATTTGCAAGCACTTAACTTAATAAGCTGCAGGAGCTGTTAGCGTGGTGGGAAGTTTTGCTAGGAAAATCCCCGGGGCTAAAATAAAACAAAACCTATTAGACTGAATGAGGTTGGCTTCAATGGCCTTTACATCCTGGTGACAGATTAGCAGTCTGTGGAGAAGTTCGAAGCTAGCCCTGCTTGCACAAAGGTGTGGCCCTGGAGGCTTCATGCTCTTCTGCTACCACTGCTGCCATGTGGAGGACACGGGCTGGAAAGTCAGCCAGGTCTGCAGCTAGGAGCCAGGGCAGTGAAAAGTCCACACTGCCCAAGGGGATCTGGAGCTGGGCAGCATGGGATTCTCCTCTTGATGCTCTGGCTGCCAGCATTGTTACTGACCCAGCTCCAAGCCTGGCATGAGCAGCAGAGTGACTTGCAGAGTAATGACTTTCATTCCCTTCCAGACCTGGTGTCGTGCTTTGAGGGGTTCCCGGGGTTCCCACTGTTCCCTAAAAAACTACAGAGACCAAGACCCATCCTAGGGGATGGATCTGGTCATCCCCAGATATCATAATTTTGTTATTCAATCCCATAATCCTGCCAACACTTTATAAGTGGGCAGCAGAGTCAGTTTGTTCTCTTTTCTCCCTTCCTTTTCAGCTCTCCGGAGGGATTCTTATCCAGGTAACTATGTAGGAGTACCCTGTGGCCTATGGCCTTCAAGGTCACAGCTGCAGCAGATTTCAGCCTGTTTGGCCTGAATGGGAGACAATTGGGAGGTGGAAGAAAATGAGCCCTGGGGTTTTGGTGGTTTAGCTTGGTTGGTGGGGAAGGTTTTGGGAGAATTCTCATGTATCCTGTAACTGTACTAGGTGTTAAGGATTCAGGTATGCCATATCTTCCTGCACATCTTTAAAATACAACTTTTCTGTGCTCCTCTCCAATTCGGCAAGAGTGTTATTATTTTACTGCCTTCTTTTAAAAAGAGTGGAATAATCTCAGTCTGTTGTACTCTTAAGAAATAACAACTACAATGGCTGGGTGTGAAGGTGACCCTGTGTTTTTATCTTTATTTCAGCATTAACATGATCTGCACAGAGCACTTAGTTGCTTGCTGAACCACAGTCCACTTTTTCTTGAGTCCAGCCACGTCAGCCTCAGTATATAGGCTAATGGGCTATCTGAGATGCTGAGGAGCCTGGAGAGGCTCAGAAACTCCATCTGAGACCAGCGTTCAGTGCAGTGGGCTGCATATAGAATTTTGTCAAAGACTTCGGGGCATTCTCAGGGCCAAATGTCTACCTGCTTCACTGTACTGCTTCTTTTAACATACTCAAAAATTATATCAACAGAATATTCTGTTTGGTTTATTTAGTTTGTTAATAAAAGATCTGAAAAAAAAATCAACAAGAACAATAAAAAATTGTTGCAAAATTGGAAGCCTTCAATTGCAACTTTGAACAGCACTAGGAGAGCTTTCCTGTCAGCTCCATTGTTCTCACATTGGACGTCTCTGCTACAGGCCTGATGAGGATGCTCTCATTGTCTTTTGTCCTTGAGTGTAGATCCCATGACTTGCAGCGTTTCCATCTCTGATGTTCTCCTGAGGCAGAAAATGCATGCTCAAAAACAAAATCCACTACTGCCTCACGAGCTCACTTGCTCAGTGTGTACTGAACACAGCATCAAGTTTCAGTGATGAGTGGTTGAGTTCAAAACATTGGAGTAGTTTCTGCAGAAACCAGCTCATCAGAACTGCTCCACAGACTGTCAGTGCAGACCACCTTGCAAGTAGAGACGCAGATCTGGAAACTGATAAAGGGACAAAAGACTGTATCCCTTTGCATGGGTCTCTAGTACTCCTTTCTAAAACTGATGGAATATAAAACAACTGCAAACAAAAACCTATGAAGTGGGTTCATATGTTTGGTGCCACTTTAGTGTGGGAGAGTTTCATCCTTGTGCTGTAAAATTCCTGCCATTCCCTAACAAAGTCATTTGGCCAGAGACATTGGTGCTTTGTACTGGCAGCTGGCAGTTTGGCTTCCAGCTTCTTCCCCTTTTGGGCTTTGTTGGTCTGCAAAGTCATAGGCATTGAGTGGCACTGTGGCATCACTAGCTGCAAGCAAGCTCAGCTTATGGATACTTCTTGGTATGTACCACACACCTGTGTGTGGTTGCCCAGTTGGCAACCAATGACTGTAGCCTGGCACACCCAGGATGTTTGGAAGACATTCTTCTGTTTGATATAGGTGAGTTTGGTATGCAAACAGAAAGGTGTCTGCACAGCTTACAGTCACCACTGCTCAAGCTGGAAATAGCTGGCACCTTCTTGGCAGGCATAGCAAAAAATCTGCTTGCTGTGAAGACTGACTGTAGGCAGATGCTAGACTTGCAGAGAACATTGCCGCAGGGAAAAACAGAAGCAATATGTTAACAAATAAATACCAGAGTCTCAGGGTAACCTGTTTGAAAACAACACTCACTGGGTAGTACTGGGAAGCCCTTACTGCTGCTGCCTGCACTAAGCATGCCTGGTGATGATAAGACCTTGGTTTCCAACTCAGTCAAGCACGTCAGCCTGGAAAATCTCAGGAGCACCATCTTCGTTCAGACACAATAGATGTGTAAGGGATTCCCCAGTGATGCTTATATTTAAAATCTCTTTTATCTTGCAAGGAGTTAGCATCATTGTTTAACTGATTACTTCCAATAAAGTGCAAAGCATCTGATTTTATTTCTGTGTTGAACTCTGGATTTTGTTCTGGCCCTTATTCCCATCAGCTTTGCAAATTGGAGAAAGGAGGGGGAAGCATTTTAATCAGGGTAAGGCTCTTTGGTATTTACACTATTGAAGCCCGAGGAGCCTCTGAATGTCTGTTGAATAGAGCCCTAAGAAAAGAAGTAGATCTGTTGAAGGACAGCATTTCAGTGCAAGAAGGATGTGTGTTTAGGACTTTCCATTACATAATGGGGCTGAAATGGATTAACAAGACCCAGGCTTTCTTTTTCTTGAGAATTGCTGTCTGTGCCACTCTTTCTCTATTACTGATGCTTTGGTCACAGCACTCACAGAAAGATTTTCTTTGTTGTTGTTAGTTTGAGAAGTAAATTGCAGCATTGTTTCTCCTGATCAAGAGATTGATTAGTCCAGGTCTCTAGCTGAAGGGAAAAAATGTCCCTCATTAACAACTTTAAATGCAAATGCATTTGCCAAGCAGAGTTTCACATGGTGAATGTGGAGGGGAGTGCCTTGCTCTTTTGATGTGCTGCCCGTAACCATTTACAGATCTTTGAAAGGCATCCCTCTCATCAGGTTGATGAAGAAATAGTGTGGGAATGATAATCTGGAAAGACAAAAATTAAATGTCACTCCTTCCAATTGGATGATTTTCATGGTATTTTGATGAGTAATTGCACGTTAGTATATCTGTGGGTTTTGTTGTGTTTTGTCTGCTCTTTCTCTTCCTAGGTGCTTTCATAATCTGCTGGACCCCAGGATTAGTCTTGCTGCTCCTAGATGTTTGCTGTCCGCAGTGCAACGTGCTGGCCTATGAAAAATTCTTCCTGCTTTTGGCAGAGTTCAACTCCGCCATGAACCCCATCATCTACTCCTACCGGGACAAGGAGATGAGTGCAACCTTCAAGCAGATACTCTGCTGCCAGCGCAGCGAGAGCACCAATGGCCCAACTGAAGGCTCAGACCGGTCAGCATCCTCACTCAACCACACCATCTTGGCTGGTGTCCACAGCAACGACCACTCAGTGGTGTAAAACCGCAGCTAGACATGTGGCTGACGAAAGGCAGCGGGGCTATGCTGCAGAGCGGGGTGGGTAGGCGGCCCCCGGGAAAGTAACCCACTCACAAGTTTTTCTCAAACACTAATGGACTACAAAAGCTTCTTTTCCAGGGAGCGCGACACACCGGCGCAGTATACTTCGTCTGCAGGATTGGCCATGCTGCAAGGCCTTTGATTTCTGCTTTCAGAAAGTAGAAGGCAGATGCCTTGTGGTGGAGGTCATCAATAGCCCGAGGAAAGCCTTCCCGAGAATTTGTCGGACTCTGCTGCGTCTTGGTGCCAGTCTGAATCAACTCTGATTAATTAAGCTTATACCTGCTTCACCGCATTTACATGTAGCCACTTAGTCTTTTTAAAAAGGGAGTAAAGGGGATAAAAGTATGCCTTTCATTTAATAGACATGTAATATTTATCACCATCAGCATGCTTGTGATGAACATTTTCTGTGCAGGGAGTAAAACTGTGCTCTAGTCTTCGTATTCTTAGCCACAGTGCCCTAACTACAGTAAAAACGAAAGTATTTTCTTCTAATAAAGGCAACAAGAAGATGATGGAAACTGACTCTTCTTACCTTCATTACTGGTGTTAGAGAGCATGCATGTTCTGTGTGTATGCAAATTGTTTTAATTATGGGGGGGGAGGGGAAAAAGAGGAAAAAGAAAAGCTCATTGTAAAGTCTGCAGGAAAGTAGAAAAGCATAGACTGTATTCCAGTGTTTGTTTAGATTATGAAATAAACAGTACTCTAGTCACAAGGTATTTAATGTTCTTTTTTGAAGTGTGGTGTGACACATGTAACATGTGAAGGATCCCAAGTTTTTTATGGACAAGTTCCCAAAACACTTCCCTTAAGGTCTTAAGGGGGTACAGGCAGGTTGGTAGATTTTTTTTTTTTCTTTAAATAAAAGTATTTTTGCCATTGGAGTGCTTTTCTTGTTCATGGCAGAATACAAAAGGATTTTTAATGTGAAAGCAGTTTATATGTTTGGGTTTTTTTAAATAGAATCTTTCTTGTAACTGAAAACAAAACACCTGCATTTTTGCACCGAAAAATGTTTTCAGGGTATCTCTTAAATCAGGTAGCCCTCATTTCAAAAGCAGCGGGCTACTAAGAACACAATTTCATTTTGTTGTGCCAGGACAACAGGAGCAGTCATCTGCTGCAAGTGGTTATACTGTGCTGTGTATGAAGCATGTAACAGTGCATATAATAGCTATGCACGCACATTGTTATGAACAACTAAGCTGATACATGGAGTCCTTCATGTGCGGCTGTTTTAAGGGAAATGCCACTCGTGTGAATCTCTGTTACTGAGAGTCACTGGCATTAATTAGAACTCCTTGACAGGAGGAAATGTGAGCAAAGATGGTATCTTGCTGATAAAAAACTTGGGACCTTTCTATGAGAAACTCTCTGTTCTCCTAACAATGTAAAATATAGCTCAACAGTAAATTCTTGGGGCTGTTCCCCCCATCATAATTTAGCTCTAAAACAACAACAAAAAGAAGAAAAAAGTTCCAGAGAGAAAAAAAAAAAAAAAATGGAGGTGCAGTCTTCAGAGTACCATGTAGGAATGTGACATAAGGAAATTGGAGGTGCAGTCTTCAGAGTACCATGTAGGAATGTGACATAAGGGACAATATTCTTCCATTTGGGAAAGGAAGAAATAGAGGGGGGAGGGCCAGCCCAGCAAAAGAAGTAGGTTTTAGCAAGATCTTCAAAGCAAGATTTTATGGATTTTATGCTTATAAGCATAAATTTACTTGGAAAATGCACTTCCTTGCTGAGGGAAGGAAGATCAACTGAGCAAATTGTCCTTTGCTGCTTCACTAAAGTGAAAGTTTGGTCACTGCTTTCAGTAAAACTGAAATTCACCTGTACTGTCAAGCCAAATGTGTGCGGACACTGGAATGGAGTGGGCAAAGGGGATAAACACAAGATTATCTGCCAGTTAAGCAAGGTGTTCAATTGCTTTGGACAAAAAAAGCTCCTTTTTTTTTTTTTTTCCTGCCTTAGAGAGTAAGTGAATGTAAATGTTGATTTGGTTTTTTATCCATATACACTCCCTGTGGATATACATACTATCCACTATACTGAGAAAGAGAAGAGCAGGCTGTGTGAACTTCCTCATTTAAAAGCAACTGCCTCTTGAGCCACTCATAAATTTATCTTGGTGCCTGCTGATGGTTGAGCTAGTGCAGGTAAGCAGAAGAGAGGAGAGGCTGAGTCCCTCCAAAACATGGGACATCTGACTGAAAAGCAATTTCCTTTTCTAAACAGTGGCCATAGTTTCCTTCTTCCCTGGATCCACGGAGAGCACAGTTTCTTGTTCCCAGCTCCCCCACATGGGGTAAGGGGTATGACTGACCTTTCCAAGTGCCATTTTTACTGCTGTTTGCATGTTCTTTGCTGAATCTCTCCTGGATAGGGTGGGAGGATGATATTAAGAAATAGCAGCAAATGATTCACCCTAGCATACTGTGGTGGAAGTGTAATGGTTTTGGAGAAGCCGAGGGTGAAGAATTTTAAACAAGGAGTGCAATCATTCGTAACATGCAGGTGGCTCCAGAAGTCCCTTGTGAAGACAGATACATAGGTGGAAATTGCTGCCCAGATACATGGATCAGCCCTTCTCAAGAACTCAAGAAGCTGGGCCTTTTGAACTCTTGACAGCCACTAAATTTCAGTCTCGGGGTAGATTTCTCCAGAAGCATTTCTGCCAGCAGGTGGCTTTTTCTTCTAAAAGGTGAAGTGCAATGCTTTACATCAAAGGCAGCAGGATGCAAACATTACTTATACAATTCCATTAGAGCAACTCACCGAGCATGTTTAAGAGTTCAATTAGTATTGTTGACATGATCTCCCTATATCCTTGAGAAATCTGATCTGTGGATTGAGTGTTTTTTTGCAAGCTTATGAAATTAAAGCTTCTGTGAGCAAAGAGAATAAAAACTGGAGCTTGGAATAGAGGGATTCATTTAGTTTCTTTAGAGCAGTTCCCATGCTGCTTAGTTTCCTCTCAAATGTTTTCTACCTTCTACTTCAGCTTCATTGTGCAGTTTTAGGACTCGCTTCTGCTATGTGGAAACATGGTGTAAAGTGCTTAGGGAAGAAAAAAATCACTCCACTTATTTTTACTTATCTCAAATCCTTCAAAGGTTTTAGAAGACTTCTTAAAATACCAACGATCCTCCCACAGTCATTAAAATTCTTCTGTTGCTGGCTGCCTCTGGTCCAAGTAAATCCTCTTGAGGTTCAAATGCAGTGGTGTTTGTTTCAACAATTGCAATGGTGGAGAGTTGTGCATTAAAAGGAATATAAATGGCGAACTCATCTGCAGGACAAAGAAGATCCTTTCATTTTCCTATAAAGGATCATGAAGTAGAATTTCAACTCCCTGTTGCTATCACATTTAAAGAGGCATTGGTCTGCAGAGGAGTTCATTACAGCATTTACATATAAAGTTGAAAATGCACTCGTGTGTTTGACACCGATTGCATTTCTTGCCAACCACCACATCCTCTGGGATCTCTTGATTGCTCACCAGGATGCTTAACATCGGGGAGATAGCTGGCATGAGGAGGAAGGGCAGATCAATGAAGCACCTTTTCAGTGATTCCTAAAAGCAAGCACACCTATCTGACTATAGTAAATCAGTAATGAGGGGTTTTCCAACAGTTTCCCCAAGATCTACTATTGATTTTTTAACTCTGTCTTTCCAAACAAGTCACAACTTTGGCACAACTTAAATAAGCTGGCAGTGAAGGCTTGGTATAGGTCACTCATCTGTCCAGCCATGTCTGCTCAAGGAAATATCCCCCTTTCTTCTCTGGTTTTATTTCTTGGAGGATTTTCCAAGAAGCTTTTCACCCCAATCTAGTTTTCTATGTCTATGAAAGGCAAAAAGAAATTGATATTAAAAAAAAACCCCAACAACTGAGCAATATTCTGTGAATTTTAATTCCATTGTTTTGCAATAATAAGTAAACTCTGACTACACAGATTTTAATGCAAGAAACCTCTTAGAAAAGAGCAATTTTTGTTATGAGCTTAGTATGAGAAAGAAAGAGGGCAGATTAAAAGGATCTTTAGTGTTTCTGTGTAAAAGGTTTAAAAACCTTCAAACTTGTGAAAATCATATGCAATATTATAAATGAATAAATAAATATAAGTATATATATAATATATAAAGAGCTGAGATCAAAGCATGAGATCCTTTTAAGGTTGAGTAAACACACTTTAAGCATTCCTTCACCATTATATATGCTGGGATATGGAAGAATCAACTGAAAACTGTTTAAAATGTGGAAAGCATATATATTTAAAAGCCCCTTAAAAGAACTAGCAGATGTGCTTTGAAAAATGGTCTCTGGATCACACTCCTTACTTCTAAATATAACCCAGTCAAATACAGCTGCCTTTAACAAATTTTTGATAAATGTTTTAATCTCAGTAAGAAAATGAATGCAGTGATGTGCAAAATGAGCACATCACTAAGATTTTTATGGGCTAATATTTTTTTGTCTGGAGAAGGCACAACAGGAAAGAAGCTGCCAGAGTGTGTACATGTGAGGCACAAAAGGACTCATGACAAAATCAGGTACAAGCATAGAGGAAAGAGGAAGAAGATGGGATAAATGTTGACATAAACCCCCAAAACACCTTCATTTACCTCTGCTTTTGGAAAAGGTAGCTTGGTCGTGTTGTGAATTATGCACAATTAATAATC
>WBNM01034646.1:38151-50000 GCA_013399055.1 Ramphastos sulfuratus | reverse complement strand
ATCTTTGATCACATTGGGTGATTCTGTGCTCCACAACCTCCCTGGAGGTGTTCAAGGGCAGGTTGGACAAGTCCTTGAGTGACCTGTACTAGTGGGAGGTGTCCCTACCTATGGCAGGGGGTTGGAATTGGATGATCTTTGAGGTCCCTTCCAACCTTACCATTCTATGATTCTATGATTCTCTTTGGCAGGGGCTGGCAATGCATTGCTGACTCCCTTGAGGTCTGTCCTTTTCCAAAAGGACCTACAAGTCAGATTGGGAGTTTAGGCTTAAGACTGAAATCTAACTCATTAGTGGCTTTGCCCCTGAAGGAGCCAGCACAGTTCTAGTGTTATTTTTAGTGGGTTTTGGTGGGTTTTTTTGTGGTGTATTACTAAAATAATGAGAGCTTTGATATGATGCAGGTCATGCCCAGTATTATAGCCAGCAGTTACAATTTGGGAAAAAGAAACTCCATAGCATGATGGTGCAGGGACAGGTTTTCCCAGCCTTTAGAAACCTTTGGAGGTGAAGAAAGTCTAATTTAATCTCTTCAAGAAGGCAAAACTTTTCTACTGCACAAGCAGCAGGACAGCGAACTCAGCGCAGCGACAGAAATCAGAGCGTGGCGCACGCAGGTTTCAGCTGTCAGAGTCTGAGCCATTGGATAAACATCAGCTCACAGAGGCAGAACTCTGCAAAGGAATGGCAGTGGCAATACTATATGAAGGGAGACAAAGTCACTTGTTTTCCACTTCAAGGAATTGTAAGTGAAGGATCTGGTTGGGTGAGCAGCCCTGAGGAAAAGGCCCTGGGGGTCTGGGGCGATGAAAAGCTCAAGATGAGGCTGCAGTGTGAGTGCAGCCCAGACAGCAACTGTGTGCTGGGCTGCAGCAAGAGCAGTGTGGGCAGCAGGGCAAGGGAGGGGATTGTGCCCCTTTGCTCTGCTCTCCTCAGACCCCAGCTGCAGTCCTGTGTGCAGTTCTGGAGCCCCCAGCACAGGAAGGACATGGAAGTGTTGGAGTGGGTCCAGAGGAGGCCATGAAGATGCTGAGAGGGCTGCAGCAGCTCTGCTGTGAGGACAGGCTGAGAGAGTTGGGGCTGTGCAGCCTGGAGAAGAGAAGGCTTCCAGGAGACCTTAGAGTAGCCTTCCAGTATCTGAAGGGGGCTACAGGAAGTCTGGGGAGGGACTATTTACAAGGTCTTGTAATGCCAGGACAAGGGGCAATGGGTTTGAAGTGGCAGAGGGGAGATTGAAAGTGGATGTTAGGAGGAAGTTGTTTGCAGTGAGGGTGGTGAGACACTGGCACAGGTTGCCCAGGGAGGTTGTGGCTGCTCCCTCCCTGGAGGTGTTCAAGGCCAGGTTGGAGGAGGCCTTGAGTGACCTGTGCTAGTGGGAGGTGTCCCTGCCTATGGCAGGGGGTTGGAACTGGATGATCCTTGAGGTCCCTTCCAACCTTACCATTCTATGATTCTATGATTTGCAGAGTCCAGTGAGCCGAGGAGGGGGAGAGGAAGCAACCAACTATGTCCAGGCTGCTGGCTGACCTCTGCATCATCAGCAGTTCTGGCCCCTCTCTCTGCATCAGCAGTTTGCAATTGCCACATGTAATATCTGTGCCTTTCTGTTGCATGAGTAATCCTGAGGAGCTTATTCCTGAGTTTATAATGCAGACCATAATGAAAAATAAAAAAAAAAAAAAACTCTTACTAATTTAACTAATGAATAACAGCTGCATTGAGAAAGGGGAGCAAGGAAAGGGGTTTGACTCTGGGGATTTCTCCTATGTGGAGCAGGCANGGGTTGGACTAGATGACCTTTTGGTGTCCATTCCAACCCCCTAACTCTGTGTGATTCTGTCGTTTGAGGAACTTAGTCTTGTGGTATTTTTTTTCCTGATGAAAAGGCACTTTAGCTGCACTGACTTTATTCTTTTTGTCCTTTCCTCTTTAATGTTTTCAATTATTGGTATTTAGGGAAAAAAAAAAAGAGAAGCCCTCTCCAGTTCTTTGAGACTCTCCTTTCGAATTTTCCAGTCTTTTCATATATATTTTATTCATCCTGCAGAATATTTTTTTTTCCTCCAGAAGCAAAGCAGGTTTCTTGTAGGCAACAAAATAATTGTTCTATAAAAAGCAGGAGAGGTAACACACAACAGAGCCCTGTGCAAACCCTGCAGGTGTGTGAGAGGCGAGGTGTGCATGTGGGTATAGTTTTATATATGAGGCACCTTTTAACATTCTAATTAAGCCAGTGCTTAATATTTGGAGCTGCAAGCTTCTTCTTCTTCTTTGTTTTCTCTTTTTTTTATATTGCTGGTGGATAAAAATTGAACACTACTCCCTGCAAAGGGTGCAAGTTTAGTTCCCTGAGTGTTGGGTGCTTAAACACACAAGGGAATTAGAGGATTGTGGAGTTTAAAATTTATTATTCCTCTTCCTTGTGTGTTTTCTAGCTCTTTAAATCAGTTCAAATTCTGCTGCTGATTGTACAGGGGATTTGGGATTGCAACATTTGGCTTTACAAGAGTGGGCTGCTGGTGCTTCTGCAGCATCAGGGTGGCTGCTGCTGCCCCTGGCTCTGGCAGTGCTTGCATGCAACCATCACAGGGAGCTGAAATCTGCATGTACCAGGGAGTGTGGAAAGCAGTTGTTATCCTTGCTCAGCTGTCAGCAGCCCCAGACACTGACAAATTAAAGGACGTACCCAAAGGAAAATTGTAGAAAAACTGAAGCTAGAGGACAGCTTTCCTGAGGCTAGAACTGATGTCTCAGCCACAGGGGCTATCAGCAGCCCTCGGGGACTACCATGATGTGTAAATCATTCTTGGTGGTCGCATCCTCAGAGAGCTGGACCTGAGGAAGGAGAAACCTTCCTCCTTAAGGACCCCAGTCTGCATTGTTTTGTTGTTGTGGGATTTTTGGAAGGTGAGGAGGAGTGCAGAAGGTTAAAAGTGTTTGCATCAGGCATTGGTAGAGGTGTTATGGGGGCAGGAGAGTTGTTGGTCTTAATAAAATGACAGAAAGCCACCTCGGGCAGCACACAAGGTGACACTTCTGTCTTGCCAGTCCCATAGCCAAGCTCTCAGAGCTGTTTGTGGATGACCTCCACATTATGCCTGCTGAAGGAGTTTACAGTGACTGCTGGCAGCCCAGTACCAGAGGGAACACTACTGGAGGAGATCTGGACCCCAAATGAAAAAGGCATGACCTGCTACAGAAGGTCTTGGCTGGCTGACATGGCAGCAGGGTGCTCCAAGGCAGGATGGGGCCAGGGCACTGGGTTGGGTGTCACCAGGAAGCTATGTGGGGCCAACTCAGCACATCTTGGAGGTAAGACACAAGACTTGATAGGACTGCTGTTTTTATGAGGCAGCCTTCAGGAAACATAATCCAAATGATAGGAAAGAGATGAAAACTATCATAGAAATTTAGTGCATAGAATCAAAACTTTTATGTCCTCATTTTGGAGCTCTCAATTTATGACCAGATCTGCTGGGAGGAGGACAGGAGCTCTGCATATGAGGTGACCTTTGCATACCTGACTTTGAAAGTTTGCCATCAGAGGGTATGGAAGAATTCCCCTTTTCCAGTCCAGAAGAGACCTCCAAGCTCATCCAGCCCAACCTAGCACCCAGCCCTAGCCAATCATCCAGACCATGGCACTAAGTGCCCCAACCAGGCTTTGCTTCCATACTTCCAGGAACGGCAACTCCACCACCCCCCTGGGCAGCCAATTCCAATGCCAATCTCTCTGGCAACAACTTCCTCCTAACCCCCAGCCTGTGGCACAGCTTGAGGTTGTGTCCCCTCCTTCTATTGCTGGTTGCCTGGCAGAAGAGCCCAACCCTACCTGGCTACAACCTCCCTTCAGGTAGTTGTAGCACCAGTGCATTCTCCTTCTGGCTGGACATGTACCTCCTTCCATTTTGGCTTTCTAGAGAGCTCATGCCCTTGATGTGCTATGCAAGCCTGAGGCATTGGTATCTGCAGCTGGAGGGTTTGGAGGGTGTAATCTCCTAAAGACATCATGAGCTAGAGCAGGCACCTGAGGTGAGTCTGTGAGACTGTGGCCATCATCTGCCCTTGATAGGCTCAGTCTCAATGCTAGTGCTCTGCTTTCAAACCCCTGCTGGTTGTGTAATAATTTAGCAAAGNTCATAGCAGAGCTGCTGCAGCCCTCTCAGCATCTCGGTGGCCTCCTCTGGACTGGCTCCAACACTTCCATGTGCATCTGTAGTTAAAACCCTCTGCCTCTACCTGCCCAGGGAGAAGCCACAGTGTGTGGCTGGGCCATGGGAGGTGCTGAGAACAGAGCAGGGCACAGCTGGCACTGTCCTTGCAGGACTGCTCATGTGGGCAGGAGCACCTGCAGGGATAAACATGTCTGAAGGGAGCTGTTACCTTACAAATAAATGGAACCTTGAGCTAACCTGAAAGTGACATAATATAGGAGCACTTGGGGACCACACCAGTGTTAAAGTGGTTACTTTGAACTTGCATTTCTAGTTGTATAGGGGTGAGAATCATAGATTCATGGAATCATAGAGTAGTAAATTTGGAAGGGACCTCAAGGATCATCTAGTTCCAACCCCCTGCCATAGGCAGGGACACCTCCCACTAGCACAGGTCACTCAAGGCCTCCTCCAACCTGGCCTTGAACACCTCCAGAGTTTTGTGGAGCACAGAATCACCCAACGTGATTCTCAATCACATATGAGGGCTGAAATATTTTCAACAAAATGTAAATGCTAGGTGTGCTTTTTGGCCTGTTTTCATTTTTTTTTGTTTTGTTTTCTCAACAGCATTTGTGCTGTCAGGGAGAGGTAAAGCAGAGGTCCAAAAAAGAAAAAAAAAAAAATTAAAATTACCATGTTCTGTATAATGCCCTCAAACCATGCTTATATCTCCCACCATCCCTCTCCTGGCATAGAATTTATTGAGCCAAGATGCAGAAATTTTATTGCAGTCTTCAAGGCTATGATCTTTTTTTTTTTTTTTTTAATTTTTTTTTAAAGGCAAAACACAACCCACCCCTAAATAAATAAATAAATAGATAGATAGATAGATAGATAGATAGATAGATAGATAGATAGAACAAAACCAAGCAACCAAAAAACCCCAGACCAAACAACCCCAAACAAATTAATGTGCATGCTTCAGAGCCTGAGCTATTCTAGACAACAGTTGAGGTTCTCAGCACTCATCATGACTAAATATTAATTGTAGTCCACCTCCTATTATGGAGACTGAAACAAAGTATGTAATCATCTCTGAAAAGGGTACTTGAGAGGCTGTGCAGCAAGTGTCTTTCTGCTGCTCCCTTAACAAATTTGCTGTTTATTAGTCCAAGGACATTTTTTTTCCCCAACTGCCAGCACTTTAATTGAATTGGGAAATGTTAAAATCAAGCTAATGGACCTGACATTGGTGCTCATGGCTGAGAAAGGCACTGCAAAAATCCCTCTCCTTCTACTAGGTTGACTTGGCAAAGGTAAAAGACATAAAATCTCCCTGCTGCCAGGGATAGCAGATAATTCTGTTCCAGTCTTAGACTCTGGAAGCACACAACATACATCTATATATACTCAAGACTTCAGAACTCCACATCAGTAAAGAAAAAACAAATCCAATTTTCCAGTTACTGTGGAAAAATTGACTCACATTGTTTCTCTACTCACTGCAAAAACCAGCCTAGGAAATTAATTGTGTATGAAAACACAACGGAAATACAAGAGGAGCAACCAAACAGAAGAGCTGCATGTTTATGTGTGAATAGATAAGCCAGCATCCAAAAAACAAAAGCAAAACAAAACAAAAGCTCAAAACACACACACACAAAAAAAAAAAAAAAAAAACCAAAAACCACACACAAAAAAAAAAAAAAAAAAACCAAAAACCACACACAAAAAAAAAAAAAAAAAAAGACAAAAAAAGGCTAAGCTCCAGGAATAGATCTCCAAAGTAAGAGAGCAACACTGTTACAGCTTCTCATGNAATTTCCCCAAATTCTTGAATATTAATAATAAAAATATAATATTCATATAGAAAATAATAATAATTCATAACAGATTATTAATATCATATCAAACATCCAGTCTGAATTTCCTCTTCACTTTTCTTTGCACCACCATCTTCACCCAGTCACTGCAGCATCACCTTGCTCCTCACAGCCAAGCTCCTAACACATTCCCAACATACATTAGAGCTCACACTATTTGCACTCTGATTCAATATTCATATCAAGTCTAGGAAGTAACCAGCCCTAGATAAAAGTAGAGCATCAGTTCAGGAGCTGGCTTGTGAAGCATGCAGCTTTTAGCAATCATGGGCAATGACATTTTGAGGCTGCTGTGCTCAACCAAAAGGCTGGAGGCATCTCCCCTGGGATGGTAATTGAGGAACTAATGCTGTCTTGCCAACAGACTCTCTTTCCTGGTCTCTGCCCAACAGAGATGACTTGGATGTTATCATTCCTCAGTGACTTGGAATCTGGACATACTAAGCAGTCATTTTCCCTGTTGTTCAGGTTTTAATTCAACCTTCCTGACCACAACAGGTGGTGATGCTGGAATCGTGTACCGAAGAGCTGCACCTCGTGGCTCTCCCAGGAGATTGCATTTGTAACACAGGAGCAGCTGTTTAGTAATATTTATATATTCCCCCCACTCATTTTAAATTAATATTTAGCATGAGGGATTGCTCCCTTATTAGTCTGCCTTTTGCTTCTGTTCATTTTAAAGTCTGCTTAATCGTGCACTGCTGCATTTGCCATTCCTGGGTTTAAAGTGGCAGAGGAGAGATTGAAAGTGGATGTTAGGAGGAAGTTGTTTGCAGTGAGGGTGGTGAGACACTGGCACAGGTTGCCCAGGGAGGTTGTGGCTGCTCCCTCCCTGGAGGTGTTCAAGGCCAGGTTGGAAGAGGCCTTGAGTGACCTGTGCTAGTGGGAGATGTCCCTGCCTATGGCAGGGGGTTGGAACTAGATGATCCTTGAGGGCCCTTCCAACCTTACCATTCTATGATTCTATGATTCTATCCTATGGTTATATCTATATCTAATTCAGGCTGCTCACATCCAGAGAAGCTGATTTGCATCAAAGAGAATGGCACAGAGCGAAACGATAATAGAAGACCATTGAGAAACTGGATTAATAGCTGAGCAAGACAGCTCATTTTGGGGTTGTCACAAACACAAGATGGATAGAGCGTGGAAATATTTATCAGTCAATGTATTATTATGGGAAATCGTGAGGGAAGATGATAGACTATGGGGAAATAATTGATTAGAGAGGGCTGGAAAAAAGGACAAATTGGAGTGGAAGATACTGAGCGTCAGAACCTACCTGAGCAATAGATGTGGAAATTAAATTAACAGGGTTGGGAAGGAAGAAGAGATGGGAGGAGGTGGAGTAAGAAGAAGGTGTCAGAGATATGGGAACAGCACAGTTAAACAATCACCATTAAAAATATATATATATATTTGGTAGGAAAAAAACCCAAACAGAACAGGAATGGGTGAAATAAATGTAGATGGAGGAAGGAAAAATGGTTAAGTGCATGAACTGGTCTGAAAATGTGGATGGTAAAAAATGGAGGATGAAGCTTGAAGTATATAATAAGAGATTTTGTCAAAGGAGGCAGCACTTGGCAAAAGAGACAAGAAGCTCACCACAGAACACTTCTTACCTTGTTGTTTTTCTCCAAAATGGAAACCCCCACCCCAATGTTTTAAGTATCATGGCTGCTTAGCAGAATGGCTGGGACATTATGTTAAGAAAATACCATGCCCTTCTAAGGATGTTTGGAGAAATCTCAAAGGGACTTATATTGTAGAGGACAGTAGCTTGACAGGCCTCCTGGAGAAGAAAAAAAGTGCTCTCAATTTTAAAAGATAGACTCTAAAAAAGGAGATGCTGGCCCAGATTCCTAAGGGCTACCTCTCCACTGCAGCGTAGTATCTCCTGTAAGAAGAGCTGAAAAGGTTTATTTGAGGGTTATGACAATTTTCTTCCCTTTAAAGTTATTTATACTTAAACACTGAAAAAAAAAACAAAAAAGAAATCATTAGTCACTTTGGAAAACCTTGGCTGCTTTTGCTACACTACATTTTCTTTGAGTGCTTGTGTGCTACGCGAAGCACACAGCGCTTCTGAGCCAAGGGCTTTCAGTGCAAAGGGAGTGGATTCTAAACTGAAGCACAATTATAAATATATGCAATTTATTGCACATTGTAGGCTTGCTTCTCTTCTCTTCCAGCCCTTAGTCAGGAGAAAAAGCTAAACCAACTGAGGACTGCACGCTCTGGGGTTTGACAGTGGAGGACTTTTGACTCCAGCGTGGAAGGATTGCTCTCAGTTCCACAATTCCTGGGTTGTATTTGCAGGCAGCAGCGCTGGGCATCTGGAACTCTGATCTTTGTGGAGCCAGAAACTTTGAAGGCAGTGAATGACCTCCTATCTGCTGGAAAACCATGCCCATTCTCACTTCATGAAGCTGCAGCAGACAGCGGGTGCCTTCGCGGCGCTGCTGTTTATGCCGCGTACAATAAGGCTCTGTTGATTTTTGAAGCTCCAGTTTAGGAAGCCAGAGCGTAACAAGACCTTGCTTGTAGCTTAGATCTTCCCTCTGAAAAGAGCAGGGAAAAGAGCACAGGAAACACTGCAAAAGGAAAATAAGTGTCTCCCAAATTAGTACCTGTTGAGGGAGAAATGCTAATCCCCTCCGTTGGCTCTGCAGCCAAACTCTAAGTGCATGTGATAGGGACAGGAGGGTGCTTTGGGGCTGCTGGGGGATGAGTTATGGTTTGAGGGTTTCTTTCTTTTTCTGCCAGCTGAACTGCCTGCTCCTTTCACAGACTAAAGTGGCACAGAGTAAATATTATGCAGCAGTACCACACAAGAAATAAAACAAGAAGGAAAATCAAGAAACACACCCACTTGTAAAACATACTCATGCTCGTGGTGCTACTACATAGTGGATCTGCACCTTTAGACCACCTCAGCCACTAAAAACACTTCTTTCTTCATGAGTCTGCAGTGTGCANGCCTATGGCAGAGGGGTTGGAACTGGCTGAGCTTTGAGGTCCCTTCCAACCTAAACCATTCTACGATTCTCTGATTTTAGGGCAGCCTGTGTTCTTCAGCTGTGTTCTTTACCTAGAAAGCTTTTGGACTATCACTCATTTTCAGATGACTTTGGATCCTCCCTAAGAACAAGGTGTGGTGATGAAAACAAAAGACAGGAACATTGCACAACTGAAAGCAATTGCCAATAAAGAGGCATTAGCTGAGTAAATATTACCAAGCAGCTCCACTTAATTAAAAGCTTTGCTAAACACATGCAAATACTTTCATAGAGGCTAAATATGCAGGGAAATGCCAACTGACTTGCTGGGGTTTTATTTAGTGTTTCCTGTTTTCTGGGGTGAAGAGCCTTAACAGAGCTGCTTTGTTGCACTTGCTTGAGGTCTGCTGAATGCTAACGTCCATGCACTGCAGTGCTGCTTACCAAGCAGGCATGAGAAATACATAGCAAGGGTTGAGGGAAATGTGGGTTTGCACTCTATGAGGTCCTCAGCAACACCTTCTATGGGCTTTTACAGATGGAACCAGACTGTCTGTGCTCCTGCATTAGCCTGAGGTCAAAGCTGTGGATGTCTGCCAATTGCTCTGTTTGTAACACAACAGCTTCTGTTAATAGTCTGTATCTCTGCTCACCAGTTTATCCCCTCGGAGAGGCACAAAGCTGCAGCCTTTTCCTCGGGGAGGAATATCCAGATGGCTGAGCTTTGCTCCTGCCATGCTGTGTCTGGGGACCACTCTGCCTATGCTGGTTGCAGTGATGGTGGCACTGCCTTTTATCCTGCCTAGCTCTTAGGCACAGGTTCACAGAATCAGAGAATCAGAGAATGGTAAGGTTGGAAGGGACCTCAAAGATCATCCAGTTCCAACAGGGACACCTCCCATTACTACAGGTCACTCAAGGCCTCATCCAACCTGGCCTTGAACACCTCCAGGGAGGTTGTGGAGCACAGAAGACCTCCAGGGAGGTTGTGGAGCACAGAATCACCCAACGTGATCAAAGATCACGTTGGGTGATTCTGTGCTGCACAACCTCCCTGGGCAACCTGTGCCAGTGTCTCACCACCCTCACTGCAAACAACTTCCTCCTAACATCCACTTTCAATCTCCCCTCTGCCACTTCAAACCCATTCCCCTTGTCCTGGCATTGCAAGACCTCGTCAATAGTCCCTCCCCAGCCTTCCTGTAGCCCACTTCAGATCCTGGAAGGCTACTCTAAGTTGTCCATGAAGCCTTCTCTTCTCCAGGCTGCACAGCCCCAACTCTCTCAGCCTGTCCTCACAGCAGAGCTACTGCAGCCCTCTCTGCATCTTGGTGGCCTCCTCTGGACTGGCTCAAACAGTTCCATGTCCTTCCTGTGCTGGGGGCTGCAGAACTGCACACAGGACTCCAGGTGGGGTCTGAGGAGAGCAGAGCAAAGGGCAGAATCCCCTCCCTTGCCCTGCTGCCCACACTGCTCTTGCTGCAACCCAAAGAGGTTCCCTCTTTGCTTCTACCTGCAGTCTGCTTTTATCTGGTCTTGCCTCCTCTGCTCAGCCTCCTCTGCCCAGTGAGGCAGGTCAAGCGTTCAGAAACAGTTGCCTTGGACAGGAGCCAGCTTTTTGACTAGGAAAGATCAATTTAAATGGATGTTCATCAGTGTTTAATGATCCTTGTTAGCTCTGTGCCAGGGGCAAGATCGTCTCCTGACACCTCTGCAGGTGTTATCACTATGCAGAGGTAAAAGACAGCAGCAGATTCTCAGCCAAAATGGAGTTTGCATCCTGAGACAGAGTCCCTGTCATTAATCACAGCTCACCCATCTGCATGCAGACTGCCACCTTAGATGTCTTCCCAGCATGAGGGGTTTAGAAGGTCATTGGTTATTCTTTTCCACAAAGGGAGGGGGGCTTGAGCTTTCTTAGAGGCATTTCTTGTCCTTGAGGATTTCCAGGTTTTACACTGGATGCTTGTAACCAACCTGCCTGCTACCTCCTAGCTCAGTAACTTAGCAGAGCTTGCTCAGGCTGCCTATTTTCAGCAAGCAGGCAGTGTAGCCACCACCCAAAACACAACAAGCAACTCATTCCCTCTAGGATCATAACCTGCAGTTCGGGAAAGTCTTTTTTTTTTTTTTTTTTTTTTTTCCCCCCTGCAGTAACTTCAGCCTTCTGTGGAGCCTCATTAATGCACATTTGGAAAGCCTGCACAGATGCCTGCACAGGCATTAGCAACCTCAGACAAACCCAACCTTTAGCTTTGTACTTGGTGTGCCTGGGCTCTTCGTGGTGCACAATAAGGTGGTGAGACTAACTGCTGTCAGAGCTGACTTCATCAGAGATCTGCAAAACACAGATTTGGGCAGCAGGAAATCACAGAATCATAGAATGGTAAGGTTGGAAGGGACCTCAAAGATCATCTAGTTCCAACCCCCTGCCATAGGCAGGGACACCTCCCACTAGTACAGGTCACTCAAGGCCTCATCCAACCTGGCCTTGAACACCTCCAGGGAGATTGTGGAGCACAGAATCACCCAATGTGATCAAAGATCTTAAAAGCTGAGAGAGGACTCTCCTGGTGCAGGACTGCCCATCAGGGGATTGAGTCCAGCATCAGTAAGTTTGCAGATGACAGCAAGTTAGGAGCAGGTGTGGAGCTGTTGGGGGGTAGGAGAGGGCTCTGCAGAGGGACCTGGGCAGGCTGCATGGGTGGGCAGAGGCCAATGGGATGAGATTGAACAAGGCTAAGTGCAGGGTTCTACACTTTGGCCACAACAACCCCAAGCAGTACTACAGGCTGGGGACAGAGTG
>WBNM01034646.1:25950-36844 GCA_013399055.1 Ramphastos sulfuratus | reverse complement strand
CCAGTCTAAATCTCCCCTCTGCCAGTTCAAACCCATTGCCCCTTGTCCTGGCATTGCAGGACCTTATAAATAGTCCCTCCCCAGCCTTCCTGTAGGCCCCCTTCAGATACTGGAAGGCTACTATAATGATCCTTGAGACCCTTCCAGCCTTGACAGTTCTATGGTTCTATGACTTTGCCCAGGACATGTGTGGGATGGGAGAGATGTGGATCATCCACAGAGGGAGAATATTTTAAGGTTTATGGTGCAAAGCTATAGTGGTTTGGGCAGCTTGGGAAGGGGGGGTTTGGGGGACAAAGTATGATGACAAAACTGCAGCAGCATCCTACCAGCTAATTTTTCACTCACTTGCAAATGTGCTGTTGTGTATCCCATAAGCACCACCTTGCCCTGGGCAGGATCAGGCCATTGGTATTAATTGCTGCCTTTCAGATGGCAAAAAGGCTCAGTGCCTGAAGGCAGTGGGCACACCTATAAATCTCTCACAAGAAATAAGTAACACGTTGGGAATCTTTGACAACTTTAATTTAGTAACTATACCAGAGCCTAAATGGGAGCTTTATTTGTTGGAGATTTGTTTATTTTTTTTCTTTTTCTTTTTTTTTTTAAATATTTTTTTCCCCCCCCTATATATCTGTTCAATTATTTAGGGGCTGAATTTTAAAATTAGAAGATGCAGCATTAAAAAAACAATGAATATTTTATGAAGGGTTCTGGGATTTCTTGGTATCAAAATACATATTCCAGCCTTGGAGACTCCAGTATGAGCCACTTGCTCCCCTCTGTCTGACCTGCAGAGCCTATCTTGGTCACAGTGGAGAGCAGAGGGATCCCTCATCCCCCAGTGCAGGAGTAAGCACTTTGTTGTCCAAGGAGCCCAACCACTGATCCACCTCTCCTCAGGTTTCAGTAGTTTTCCTTTTTTTGTTTTTTTTTGGTGGTAAATGGCAAGCCAATATTTTGTAGAGCTCCTGCACATTTTGACAGGGATTTTTAGATGGCAGAGCTGGGAATCGTTTTATATACACAACAGGAGAGGCAAGGGAGTTGCAAAGCCATTTGAGACAGCTCATTCAGCAGCACCAGGGGCATCAGCAGAGCCAGTGGAGAGTGCAAGGGATGCCTGAAGAGCAGGAGCCTGTAAAGAGACTGCAGAAATGTAAAAGCACAGACTGGCAGGCGCAGAGCCTTGGGAGATTTCTCTACACAGAGAGGAGCAGCAAGAATAAACTCCTCCTTTTCTTTTTCTTGCCCTTTACTCTCCTCTCCTCAGACCCTATCTGGAGTCCTGTGTGCAGTTCTGGAGCCCCCAGCACAGGAAGGACATGGAACTGTTGGAGCAGGTCCAGAGGAGGCCACCAAGATGCTGAGAGGGCTGCAGCAGCTCTGCTGTGAGGACAGGCTGAGAGAGTTGGGGCTGTGCAGTCTGGAGAAGAGAAGGCTTCCAGGAGAGCTTGGAGTGGCCTTGCAGTATCTGAAGGGGGCTACAGGAAGGCTGGGGAGGGACTATTGACAAGGTCTTGTAATGGCAGGACAAGGGGCAATGGGTTTGAAGTGTCAGAGGGGAGATTGAAAGTGGATGTTAGGAGGAAGTTGTTTGCAGTGAGGGTGGTGAGACACTGGCACAGGTTGCCCAGGGAGGTTGTGGAGCACAGAATCACTCAACGTGGTCTTTGATCACGTTGGGTGATTCTGTGCTCCACAACTTCCCTGGAGGTCCTCTGTGCTCCACAACCTCTCTGGAGGTGTTCAAGGCCAGGTTGGAGGAGGCCTTGAGTGACCTGTACTAGTGGGAGATGTCCCTGCCTATGGCAGGGGGTTGGAACTGGATGATCCTTGAGGTCCCTTCCAACCTTACCATTCTATGATTCTATGATTCTAAATCACAACAGCACTTTTGAGGGACAAGCAGCAGGTATCCTAAAGGGTTGTGTCTGAGCAAGCTGCTGCAAGGTCCAGCTGTATGTTGGTGTATCCCTTATCAACTTTTCAAGGCAGTACTGCAGTGAGTGCTAACAGCTAGAGTCAGGCTTTCTCCAGCCTAATTTACTCATGTCTAAATGTATATAAAATAAGTTCTGATGACACTTTTCCTTATGAAGCAGCAGGCCTTGCTGACACAAATCAAGAACTCAATACAATATTCAGCAAGCACATTTACTCTCCTTCTCTAGCACATGGCTTGCTGAGACACTCTTCATTATTACCTTAAAGTACTAGAAGCTGGAGAAATGCCAGCCTCCTCTCCTCTGATGGCAACAACAATGACACAGGCAGAAATAATTAGCTCTCTGCTAGACAACTGGCAGGGATGGTGCTGTTCTTCAAAGCACAGTTCTCTCCCTTTAGCTGCTATGCAGAAAAGCTTGATAATTAATCAGCTCTTGGTGACACTGCAATGTTAATAGAGCCTCGAGAGCTGCATGGATTGTGTCATGCAGATCTGCAGATCTCTGTCTTGTCCTGACAGTTGTGCTGCAGGTGGAGCCTGAGCTGGGGTGGCAGCACTGCCCTGCTGAGGTCAGAGGAGTTTGCAGGTCTTCCCTGCACTGATGATCATAGAGTCATAGAATGGTAAGGTTGGAAGGGACCTCAAGGATCATCCAGTTCCAACCTCCTGCTATAGGCAGGGACACCTCCCACTAGTACAGGTCACTCAAGGCCTACTCCAATCTGGGCTTCAATACCTCCAGGGAGGTTGTGGAGCACAGAAGACCTCCAGGGAGGTTGTGGAGCACAGAATCACCCAACGTGATCAAAGATCACGTTGGGTGATTCTGTGCTCCACAACCTCCCTGGGCAACCTGTGCCAGTGTCTCACCACCCTCACTGCAAACAACTTCCTCCTAACATCCACTTTCAATCTCCCCTCTGCCACTTCAAACCCATTGCCCCTTGTCCTGGCATTACATTGCATCATCCTTGGTGTGCAATGTCAGAGTGCACTGGCTTTGTCCTTAAGCCTGAGAGAGGAAGAGCCCTTTGGGTTTCCTACAGTCCTTGACTGCAGTAGTTAGGAAGAAAACACTTTCTGGCAAAGACAACCTGCTCCAAAGCAGTAGATTTTCAAAGGAGCTAAATTCTCACCCCAAGAATACCCCAAGCTGAGCCTTTCCCCCTTGAAATGTACAGAACTCTGACTTGTTTATTTCATTGCCTCTGTTGTTGTTATACACATCTACCTTTGTTTCCCAAAGCTCTTGGCTCTCTGCAGGGCTGATGGTGCTGAGTGCTGACTCTGCTGCTGAATGGGCACTGAAGGCTCACTGCACATCCTCCCTTCCTTCCTGCCTTCCTTCCTTCCTTCCTTCCTTCCTTCCTTCCTTCCTTCCTTCCTTCCTTCCTTCCTCCCTTCCTTCCTTCCTCCCTTCCTCCCTTCCTTCTGAATTCCTTCCAAATTCCTTCCTTCCAAATTCCTTCCTTCTTTTCTAATCCCTTTCTACCTTCCAAATTCCTTCCTCTCTTTCTTTCTAGTGGATCCTAACGAAAAAGGTGGTGACAGTTCTGCTCTGAAGGTGTGACTGTGGAAAGGGAGAACAGTGCCTTGCTGAGAGGTGAAGGTGTGACTGTGGAAAGGGAGAACAGTGCCTTGCTGAGAGGTGAAGGTGTGACTGTGGAAAGGGAGAACAGTGCCTTGCTGAGAGGTGACTTCACCAGGTGCCTCTTCTAGGACAAACAAACTTCTGAACCCATAAGCTTGGGTGGAGGAGCACCTCAAGCTTACCCAAGCATTCCCGTGGGGTAGCTAAGGCTGTTCATGGGAATCCTTCATTGCTCAAGCCACAAATCAAAGCATTGTTTCACAGCACCACAAAACAATTCCCATGGCAATATCAGGAGGAGGAGTTAATTTTTCCTCTCACCAAATTTCGTTGCCATTATGATCTGCACTGGAGAATAATTTATTCCTCCATTGCAGTGCTGGAGAGGCTTTCTCACTTCTGCAGCACCAATTTACCCTGCTGTTGGCAAATACTGTAACTAAGAGCAGGAAATGGTTTCAAACGTGTCCATCCTGCTGATGTGGGTTGTAATGAGAGTAGAAAGTGGGCCAGCATTTGCTCTCAGAGTGTCAGTAGCATAAGCCTAAGTGCCAAGCCATTTTAATTAATTATGTGCTAATAGTCTGCGGGTCGCTGCAGCCTTCAGCATACTCTGTGTGCCTGACTTATATTCATCAGTTCCATTTTTTCCTTTTTTTGAATAAAAATTAGCAATAATCCTTCAGCTCTGAGGAAGCCTTCTGTTGCAATCCAAAAGTCAATGCAGCATTCAGGCTTCCTATGTACTTTGCCATTCCCTGAGGCCATTGTTTAGATGGCATTTTAAGGGGAGTTAAACACCATTAGTATCCTGTGTCCTTCTTTGGCACAGCCAAGTCACTCCAGAGCTGCTGTGGGTAAAGTTTACAACTGCCCAGGGGCACCAGGCAGCCAAAACAGCAGAAGCACAGTGGTAAATAGGATTTTAATAGCCAAAAATTCATAAGATTTTTTTTTTTAATTGGCAGATACTTTTTCAGGTTTGGGTTTGGGTTTTTTTTGGTTTTTTATGTCATCTCTTTCTCTCTCTCACCAAGAGTGCCTCTTGGTGAGGCACTGGAACTGGTTGCCCAGGGAGGCTGTGGCTGCTCCCTCCCTGGAGGTGTTCAAGGCCAGGTTGGATGAGGCCTTGAGTGCCCTGTGCTAGTGGGAGGTGTCCCTGCCTATGGCAGGGGGTTGGAACTAGATGATCCTTGAGGTCCCTTCCAACCTTACCATGCTATGATTCTATGATTCTTTCTCTATGAAATGGCTGCCTAGGTCTTGGCCAAAGGCTGATGGGAAGTCCTTTGTTGCAGTGTATGTAGGGATGTCCTCTGTGGACCTTTTTCACTGTGAAACCAAATGTTTTAGAACTGGTTGGACTGATCTGGGCAACTCTTAACATGATAAAGATAGCATTAGAGTAAAGGCAAAATCTGCACATGGTGCTGTGGCAAAGTCCCTGGGATTGATGGTGGCTTCCCTGGTAGAAAACAGTCCTGGAGGAAGGCAACTCACAATTCAAGGCTGATTTGCAAGGATTTGGGATCTTACTGTCTGGCAATTTGGAAATTTGCTGTCATTCTTCACCATGAGGCTGATGAGACCCTGGAATGGGTTGCCCAGGGAAGTGGTGGAAGCCTCATCCCTGGAGGTGTGTAAGGCCAGGCTGGATGAGGCTCTGCACAGCCTGATCTAGTGAGAGGTGTCCCTGCCCATGGCAGGAGGGTTGGAACTGGATGATCTTTGAGGTCCCATCCAACCTTACCATTCTGTGATTCTATGGTTCTATGAAAGAAGGTGGGAGGTGGGTCAGGAGCCCCTCTTGGGCAGTCCAGCTGCTGGGAGGGGTTTTCTATTTCTGTATGACCTTTGACTTGTCTAGCACTGTATTATATTGTCTGTATTTTGCTTGTAACTTGCGCCAAGCTGTAAAATGCAGCTTCCTTAACTTCCAGCTGACTGGAAGTTGTGTGGGGGGTTGGGGGGAGGGAAACTCCCAACCCTGCACAGAGACCATGAGAAAATCATTGCCATGCTCATCAAGAGAGAGCTGCAATTTCAGCTCAGGCTGCTCCCTTCACTGCCTGAAACAAAGATGAGCAGAGAGGGAGGCTGACTTGGGAAGTCTGGAGCGGTAAATATCCGGAGACCACTATCCCTGTCAAAAGGGATGGATGTTTCCACAGCCAGCCAGCCAATTTCATGCTGAAATTAAAGTTGTCAGTCATCAGGTGGCCTGCTTGGTAGATAAGTGATATTACAGCTTCACACCCCCAATGATATTACAGCTTCACACCCCCAACCTTTCTCCCGTTGGTCAGGATTCGATGCAGAAACCTTCCTGGCGTTCCATCCACACAGAAAATGCAGCAATTACTGCTGGCAGTTTTATTCTCAAGTTTTTTTTTTTTTTTCCTTTGGCATGTCGAGCTCAGATTCCCATTTGCTTGGTTTAATACATGTAAACAATCCAATTTTTCATCAGGCCTGCACAAGAGCTCATCAGTGACTGCGTATGGGTGTAATCAAGTGAGCCTCGTTTACTGAATTCGAAGCTTAGTTCTTTCATTTCCATCAGCTCCCACTTCTTTACAGATTCCCTAGAACAGCTCCACATTTTCAAGCAGTCTTAGTCAGGGTTTTTTTTTTATTTGTTTATTTTACTCATACCAATATAATTTCAGTTTTTTGTTGTCTTTTTTTTTTTTTTTTTTAACTGAAGTGCAGCTCTGCTTTCCTCACACAATTTCTTTGCAAAGCCAGATGGACAGAAATGGTCTCACGCCATGCTGAAATGCTTTGGCTTTATACAAGGCAAATCTTGCTCCTAAATAGTTCTGAGGGGTGTGTTCATTACATAATATCTACTGCATTTTTGCCATTCAGCTCATTCCTATTTCATGGTTCTAACATTTCTTCTCTGTGCACACGTTCTGGATAAAGAGGAGCAATTGAAAGCTGCAGAGAAAATGATGACAGGAACATTGTGAGAGGGGTGAATTTGGCTGCCATTTTTTTTCCCTCCATGATGACAAAGAGACAGTTTTTTCTTACCTTTTTCCCCTCTTTTCCCTGAGGTATATAGAGCTCCCTTGCATCTTCTCGTGTCCCTAAAGTAGGGACTTAAGCAGAGGAGCTACAGCTGATGAGGAACAGAGGACAATTTTTCTTGCACTTTCTCTTGTCCCTAAAGTAGGACTTAAGCAGAGAAGCTGTTTGGTGCAGCTGATGGGGATCAGAGGACAATTTCTATTGCATTTTCTCTTGTCCCTAAAGTAGGACTTAAGCAGAGAAGCTGTTTGGTGCAGCTGATGGGGATCAGTGGACAATTTCTCTTGCATTTTCCCTTGTCCCTAAAGCAGGACTTAAGCAGAGAAGCTGTTTGGTGCAGCTGATGGGGATCAGAGGACAATTTCTATTGCATTTTCTCTTGTCCCTAAAGCAGGACTTAAGCTCAGTGCTCAGTGCCATCACTCCCAACCAACTGGCTGATTTTTCCTGTGCTCAGCTTTTCATGTGTACAAATACTCCTGATGAGCATTTCCACCAGAAATCCATCCATGTTCAAAAGGCATTTATTTCATTAGGAGAGTAAAGTAGACTTTTTGGGAACATGTATTTGTAGCAAGTTGTCTGTGGTGCATATCTGATACTCTCAGGTATGGCTCTTCAAAGCAGTCTTTCAAAGGGGAGAAATCCCTGTGTGGTGCTCTGCTTCAAGGCNCCCTCTCAGCACCTTCGTGGCCTCCTCTGGACCCACTCCAACACTTCCATGTCCTTCCTGTGCTGGGGACTCCAGCACTGCACACAGTTAGCAAAACCTGTCCCTCCTGTCCTGTAGGATCAGACTCTGCAGCTTGCTTTTGATCACTGTTTATCTGTTTCACCACAATCCCCTATTTGATCTTGCTATTCACTTGTTTTACTTGCTGGGCTATTGTGCAGAACTGCTATTTCAAGCTTCATTTACAGTAGCAGGCAGGAAATTATGTTCTCTCCACAACTTTCAGAGTTCCCATCTCCAAAAGGTCACCTGTAGGAAAAGCCTGTGTGAAGGGACACAAAATGGTGTGGAAAATTATCTAAATCAGTGTGACTGGTTGATGGAGGTCACATAGAACAGCCATCCCTGTCTCTTTTAAGGTAGAGGTGGAAAGACAACCCCCAGCCCATGAGTTTCCCCACATTAACCAGGAAGAATGTTGTGTCAGTTAGCAGGAATGAGCTTGTGCTTTTCAAATCACTCCTTTTCACCAGTCAGTCTTCAGGCCTTGAGCCAGCAAAGCAATGGAGCTCAAATGATTCTCTTCCAGAAAGCCTCACGGTCCCAGCTACAAACCAGGATTCTGCAGAGCACAGCTCTGGTGATTAAAGATAATGAAAGGGCTTTTGATGTGGAGAATTTCTTAGGGGGGCACACTACAGCCAAACTGCAATGTTAAGAGACTTAAAGAATCAGAGATTGGTTTAGGTTGGAAGGGACCTCAAAGATCATCCATTTCCAACCCCCTGCCATAGGCAGGGACACCTCCCACTAGAATAGGTTGCTCAGGGCTTCATCAACCTGGCCCTGAACACCTCCAGGGAGGTTGAGGAGCACAGAATCACTCAATGTGATCAAAGATCAGGTTGGGTGATTCTGTGCTCCACAAACTCCCTGGGCAACCTGTGCCAGTGTCTCACCACCCTCACTGCAAACAACTTCCTCCTAACATCCACTTTCAATCTCCCCTCTGCCACTTCAAACCCATTGCCCCTTGTCCTGGCATTACAAGACCTTGTCAATAGTCCCTCCCCAGCCTTCCTGGAGCCCCCTTCAGATCCTGGAAGGCTACTCTAAGGTCTCCTGGAAGCCTTCTCTTCTCCAGGCTGCAGAGCCCCAACTCTCTCAGCCTGTCCTCACAGCAGAGCTGCTGCAGCCCTCTCAGCATCTTGGTGGCCTCCTCTGGACTGGCTCCAACACTTCCATGTCCTTCCTGTGCTGGGGGCTCCAGAACTGCACACAGGACTGCAGCTGGGGTCTGAGGAGAGCAGAGCAAAGGGGCACAATCCCCTCCCTTGCCCTGCTGCCCACACTGCTCTTGCTGCAGCCCAGCACACAGTTGCTGTCTGGGCTGCACTCACACTGCAGCCTCATCTTGAGCTTTTCATCACCCCAGATCCCCAGGGCCTGTTCCTCAGGGCTACTCTCAGCCATTCCCCACCCAGCCTGGAGTTGTGCTTGGGATTACACTCAACCAGATCTTCTCAGAGATGTTAGAGCATTTTCACCATGGGAGAACCTTTAATGTAATGTCCCAGCCTGCACTCTAGAACCTTTGGTTTGCCTCCTAAATCACAGAACATTAAAGGTTGGTAGGAGCCTCCAGAGATCATCGAGTCCAAGCCCACTGCCAAAAGCAGGCTTACCCAGGGTATTCTGCACAGGAATGCATCCAGGTGGGTTTTAAAAGTCTCCAGAGAAGGAGACTCCACAATCTCTCTGGGCAGCCTGCTCCAGGGCTCCATCACCCTCACTGTGAAGAAGCTTTCCCTCATGTTGAGGCAAAACCTTCTGTGTTCATCTTTGTGTCCATTGTTGCTTGCCCTACATTTCCAAGCTGACAATTTGCCATTGCAGTGATGTTACTGAAGTGATTGTGCAGGTGGTTTACTCAGCTGGAATGCTGTATTCAGGGGGAAAAAAAAAATCTCTGCAGTTTACAGAGCAGGATAGGTGAAAATTCATTTGCTGTAAGACACTAGCATAGCATTTATAATATTGGAGCAGGTGGTCAGCTAAAAATGGTGATGCAGAGATAGAAGAGTACCATTCTTTGAGGTTATTACCTTACCACCATTATGTATTCACCTGGTTATTAGACTCCAGTTACTTGTCATTAGTAAATGTAGTTATGTATTAGTATGCATTAGTAACTGTATGCATTAGTAAGTGTAGTTATAAGGCTTAGCTTTACCTTTATGGATTATTAAGCTTGGATCCAGTACAGAGTGAAAACAAAGCTTTATCTGTTTATGCTATCTTATATCAATAGGCTAAGGCAGACTTTTTTTTCCTTCCTTTCTTTTTATGGCCCCTCTCATCTTTAGCTATGGAAAATTATTAATCAGTCAGAAGTGTTTAACAGCACAGTGGAAAGTTCTTACCAGCAAACTCTGGGGAAAAAGGTGACCTCAACAAAAGAGAAGTTGAAAGCAGTAAGGACTCTGTGATAGTTTGGTTTTAAAGCTGCTAAGAGATTGGAAGAATAGATTGCAGTCCTTGATCTAAAGTGCTGACACGGCCAAACCTGCTCAGGAATGAAACAAGTGAAAGACCTTTCCTTAAAAACCTTCAATAGCATCTCAGAGAGCATAGGGATAGGCAGGGCAGTGCTGTGGTTGCTTCCATAGATGTGGAACAAATAGGTGTTGTAAGGTGTGGGGAGAACTCCTATAAGCATTGCTGTCAAAGTGCTTAGGAACAGAAGATGTTCACAGGCTCACAGGATGGCAGGGGTTGGAAGGGACTCCTGGAGTTGTGCTGGGATTGTACCTACCCAGGTGCAGGACCTTACACTTGGCCTTGTTGAATGTCATGAGTTTTGGTTGAATTTCATGAGTTGAGTTTCATGGTTTTGTTTTAATTTCATTCAACTCAAGCACCTTTTTTATGTGCAGAATGAAACTTCTTGACAAATATGGACCAGGAGGGTTTTTGTTTGGTTGGTTTGGGCTTATTTTTTTTTCAGATTTTTTTTTTCTTATTTGCAAAAGTGAGTTGATATTATAAAATTGCATTGTGACTTTGACAGCAACTCTGTCTCCTGCCTGAACCTGCTTATTATCTCAATATGGTGATAAGGCTTTCATGTCATTCTTTGGGAAACAAGTGTCAGCTCATTTTGCCTCACCACTCACTCTAAACACCAGCTCACTGCAGAAGCAACCTGCCCAGAGCCACAGCCCTGAGTGCTGTAAGTTAAGCAGTGACCCCACAGTGCTCAGCCAGGCTGAGGGTAGGAAGGAGGAGCTGAGGAACTCCAGGGCAGTCTCACCTCTGTGCTCACTAAGATCATGGACCAGATCCTCCTGGAGGCACTACTGAGACAGGAGAACAGTGAAGAGGTGACTGGGTGCCATCAGCATGGCTTCACCAAGGGCAAATCCTGCCTGACAAACCTGGTGGCCTTCTATAAGAAGGTCACAACATGAGTAGCTGAGGGGCAAGCAACTGATGGCATTCAGCTGGCACTGAGCAAAGCCTTTGGCACTGTCCCACACCACATCCTGGTCTCCAAGCTGGTGAGACATGGGTGTGATGGGTGGGCCACAAGATGGATAAAGAACTGACTTGATGGCTGCACCCAAAGAGTGGCTGCCAATGG
>WBNM01034646.1:15459-25740 GCA_013399055.1 Ramphastos sulfuratus | reverse complement strand
ATGGGTTGCCCAGGGAGGTGGTTGAGATCCCATCCCTGGAGGTGTTTAAGGCCAGGTTGGATGAGGCTCTGCACAGCCTGATCTAGGGTAGGGTGTCCCTGCCCATGTCAGAGGGGTTGGAACTGGCTGATCCTTGTGGTCCCTTCCAACCCTGACTGATTCTATGATTCTGTGATTCTATGATTCAAATATTCTATGATTGTATGATTCAGTGATTCTGTGATTCTATGATTCTATGATTCTATGATTTTACAACAGTAACAACATAGCCACCCAGGTGGGAAAGGAATAATTCCTGGGTGTGAGACCTGTGTGTCTCTCTGAGATGTCTGGCTATGTAATTTAAGGAATTAATTGTTTTTCCATGACCAAAAAAAAAAAAAAAATATTAAGCAGGACTTTTGAGTTCTGTGATTTCAAACACTTAGTTAAAAACCAAACCAGCCCAAGCAGACTGACTTTTCTTCCTGGTCCCAATTAAGAGCTCAAGCAGCTCTCTTGAACAGGATTTCCCCGGGTCAGTGTTTGTGTCTCAAGTGACTTCCCCCATTTATCTCTGGTCAGCCTTCCTGACCCTTTGCTGCTGTACACGGTGCTGAGGTAGCAGAGTGATGCTGCACCTGTAAGCTGTGGCAGACCTCCAGGCACACCTGTGCTGCTGTCATCCAGCCCTCGCCAGCACTGCTGCCCCACGGCTGCCTGCTGATGTGAGCAGCACTTTGCCTGTGGTGACACAGAGGGAAGGGAACTCCACCCACCCGGGACTGCATTTTACAGAGCTCCCTCTCCCACCAGCACTGCCTGGCTGCACTTCCAAGAAATTAGACCAAATGAAAGTTCAATTGTTCTGCAATGAATTGCAGCAAGGCAGCCCTGTCAGTTTAATTAACTCTTCGCTCCTAACTCAAAGCCTCTGATAAAGCTGCTCAGCAGCAGACAGCTACTGGAGAGAAAACAAATGATGCTGGAGTTGTTTCTGATGGAATTGAGGTGGTGGTCTTAGGAAAGGAAGGGTGTATGGAGCACAGCTCTGACTCACCAAACCCATAACCAGCCCTGCAGTCACAGTACCACAGTATAAGCACAGGGAAGTGTGTGGGGGGAATCCCCAGCAAATGTTCTACACATTGAGGTGGGCCTTGTACAAGCTGCTTGAAAGATCAGTTTTGGCTGGAACACAACATAAAGCCCTTATTATGCAGTGGTGTTATTGGATTGTGACAACAGAGGCCCTGTGTTGGCCTGTTAGACTGTGTCAGGCACAATCTTTAAGGATTTTAAGTAAAGATTCCTAAGACATGTCCTGGATGATTGCAATTCTCTCTAGAGGGTTTGAATCTGCAGGAAGGGAATTGACTGAAGTCACTAAATTTGTGATTGCTTATTCCCTGACCATAGCCCACAGGCAGTTTCAGCCCCTCCTGTAGGCTGGGAAGGTGGGAGTGAAGGCAGGGATTTAATTTCTCTGACAAACCTGTCACTGTCAGCATTTGCTCATAGCTGATGCAAACCCAAGCTACAGGCAGTGAGGATGACTGAGCACAGGCAGGGGTGGCTCAGCTAGATGGTGAACTCTTCATCCTTGGAGATATCCAGAAGTCACCTGGACACAACCCTGGGAAACTGGCTCTAGACAGCTCTGCCTGAGCAGGGAGGACAGAGCAGATGGAGGGCAGACCAGATGACCTCTGAGGTCCCTTCCAACCTCAGCCATTCTGTGATACTTTGGACTGGAGCAACATTCAGTGCAGAACAGGTTCAGAAATTCCTCTTCATTGCTGTAGTAATGAGCAGCTCTGCTCAGTCTCCATTTCCTGAAGTGGGTCTGGTTTTAGCTGGAAATTTCTCGTGCAGAAGTAGCCTATTCTGCCATGATGCTGGCAGGTGGATGGTCTGAGTATAAATAAATGTTACTCTGAAGGAACAGAGAAGTCTTATTCTACTGGAGACCAGTGCCAATGGGGTCAGTGCCATGGACAAAGGAAACAGTGCAGCCTCAGCAATGGTGCAGCTGGCACCAAGCTGTGTGGCACAGGCGACTTGCTAGAGGGCAGGGATCCATCCAGAGGGACCTGCACAGGCTGCAGAGCTGTGCCCAGGCCAACCTCATGACATTCCACAAGGCCAAGTGTAAGGTCCTGCACCTGGGTAGGCACAATGCCAAGCACAGCTCCAGGCAGGGTGGGGAATGGCTGAGAGCAGCCCTGAGGAACAGCCCTGGGGGGCAGGGGTGATGAAAAGCGCAAGATGAGGCTGCAGTGTGAGTGCAGCCCAGACAGCAACTGTGTGCTGGGCTGCAGCAAGAGCAGTGTGGGCAGCAGGGCAAGGGAGGGGATTCTGCCCCTTGGCTCTGCTCTCCTCAGACCCCACTTGGTCTGCACTATTGACAAGGTCTTGCCATGCCAGGACAAGGGGCAATGGGTTTGAAGTGGCAGAGGGGAGATTGAAACTGGATGTTAGGAGGAAGTTCTTTACAGTGAGGGTGGTGAGACACTGGCACAGGTTGCCCAAGTTGGTGTTCAAGGCCAGGTTGGAGGAGGCCTTGAGTGACCTGTACTAGTGGGAGGTGTCCCTGCCTATGGCAGGGGGTTGGAACTAGATGAGCTTTGAGGTCCCTTCCAACCTTCCCATTCTATGATTCTATGATTCTACTTTTACCTCCCTTCTCCCTCACTTTAGAGGATGAGTGAGTTGACTCCAGCCACCTGGGTCACCTCTGTGGATGTCAGAAGAGATTTGTTTGATTAACTTTGCCTCTTTTCTCCCATCTGGCCCCTGAAATTCTACTGAGCAGATGAGAAGTTTCCTGGAAGTGAGTCATCCACCAAACCCCACTGCTAAGAGCTTTGGGGCTGCAGCCACAGTACGTAGATCATTTTACAGCCGCTGTTGTTCAAGGCTGTAATTGTTTTTATTGGGCTTTTCAGTCTTGGGCAATCCTAAGGCACCCTCACTGGAGGGACAGTAGACACATAAATCAGCTGTTTACCATGATGAATCAAGCATTGTGACTTCAAAAACTGAAAGTATTTGCTGCTCTCTTTGCTTGAAACATATTGCTCATGCCAACACATTTGCTAAGAAGTTTGCAAAGAACCAAACCAAACCCAAAGACAAAACAGATAGAAAGGAGGAAACACATATGTTTTGAAGTGGGAGACTCATTCCTCTGCAAACATTTATTTCTATGTCTGTCTAAGTCTCCAAACATGAGCATTTTTTTTTTCATCTGACTGAGGCAGACTTGCAGCCCAACCAGACTTGAGATGAATTAGTAAGAAAGACCCTCCAAAATCTGCTGCTCCAGGAGAAACAACATGTTGCTCTGTTCAAAACATCCAGAAGGGAATTATGCAAAGAGATTACTCACTCCCAGAGCAAAGACTTAATTTCAAGCTCCCAGCACTGATTTATGTCTGGGCCACAGCACCAACTTCTCTCCCTTGTGCAACAGGAAATGGCTTTGGCCTCCCCTACAAGAGCTATTGGTTGGGATTTGAGTCTGATCTGAGCTGTGACAACTCTATGTGCATCTGGGAACTGCAACAACACAGAGGTGATCTGAAGGTGGTCCCATAACACCAGCCCAGGCTGGTGGNCACAGAATCATAGAACCATAAAATCATAGAACCATAGAATCAAGCAGGTTGGAAGAGACCTCCAAGCTCACCCAGCCCAACCTAGCACCCAGCCCTAGCCAATCAACCAGAGCATGGCACTAAGTGCCCCATCCAGGCTTTTCTTGCACCCCTTCAGGGGCAGTGACTCCACCACCTCTCCGGTCAAGCCTAGTTCAAATATTGATCCACACACTCACACACCAGCTGTGACTTTGATTGGTCATAGGCACAGCAACATCTGTTTTGCTGGATGGAGTAAGCACAGCCTGGATTCCTGCACCTATGGAGATGATTCAGGATTGCTCTGTCACAAACCTGCTGTGAAGTTTCATGTCTTGACTGGCAGCACCCCATTTCTGGAACATGCAATAAGAAGTGTAATCAACAGATACTTTTACCCTTGTGGCTGCAGAGAAAGGTCTGGAAATCTGGATGGCTGAGAAACTGAGAAATGCTAATTTTAAAAAAATCAAATTAAAGGGGCTTCTTAATATCTCATTACTTTGAAAGAAATTTGGGGATGGCCAAACCCTTGAAGCAGAGGTTCCTGGCTCTGGCAGTTTGGCTCTCTGGCAGTTGGTGTTGGCAATAAGGCCATAAAGTTGCACAGAGTTTTAGAAAAACAAGCAAGACATAATTTAGTACATTCTGGAGCTTCTATTGATTATTTCTGGGCTTCAAAACAAACTCTAAAGGAGTTAATGCAGTTGCTAGAGAGGCAAATCCATTGTCTGTGCTTTGTGCTGCTGGAACTGCTCCATGTCCCTGGGTATAACCGAGCTGACTCATGCTCTATACGGGAAGAAAGAGCTTCACATCTTTATTGCCTCCCACCTCAGCTGAACTGTTGGTGCACAGTGCCACAAGCTGCTTGGGGAATCCCCTCCTGCCCTGTGATTCCTGGCAGCTGGCATGTTTGGGGCTTTGTGCTTTCTTTTCTGCCTGCTCTGCCCAACCCAGGGAGCAGCCCAGAGACGTGGTGTGGGGGCACCTGAGGGCATGAAAGCACAGATTAGGAGATGGCACTCAGCCACCCACAAGGATTGTGCTGCTTTGAGGCTAATTGGAATATTTTAATGAGAGAAATTAGATCATTACCTATGAAAAGAGAATAATAGTGATGACTATATCAAAGCCAATTGCTGTTATTTCCTTTTCATAGCCAATGATCTGATTTCTCTCATTAAAATATTCCAATTAGCCTCAAAGCAACACAAGGATGGACAAAGGAATGCCCCAATGGGGAATGGCAAAGGTGTTTTCAAGAGCCTGAGCCTGAGCCACCCAAGGGCTGGAAAAGTGAATTCATTAAGGAGAGGGTAAAAGGAAAATAAATAAATTAATTAAATTGCCTAATCCACCTACCCCTGCAGGCTGGAAGGGATTCTCTAGGAGCAGGGACCTGCTGCTTCCCTGGGAAAGGGCTGTACTCCATGGAGCAAAGAGCCTGTGCCCCTGCATGCTGGTGGGGCAGGATGCCAGGGCAAGAATGGCAGCAGGGAGAAAAGAGGAGGAAAGTGAAATATAGAAAAATAAAGCTGAGAAAGGAAGCTCAGAGAGGAAGAAGCAATGGCAGTGCTTTCAGGCAGTGCTCCTGAAAGACATCCTTGTGCAGGTTAGAGGGGATCTGACAATGCACAGGGTGGTTAAGAGCTTTGTCTTCCCACTCTGTCCTCTAATGACTATTTGAGAGACCTGCAACTCCACAAGATCTCTTTTGGGCTTGTCAGCCCAAGAAGCTTTCACTTCCCATTCATTACTGTCTAAGTGAGATGCTGAGAAGTCACAAAGCAATGCCACTCATTCTGCCATGCCTCCTATTTTCAGCTCTGTGAGCTCCAGAGGAGTGAAGCAATGCAAGGAGAGGACAGGGGAAGCAGGCTTGCAGGACACCTCATCACAGCTGTGATTTACTCTCCTTGATGGAAGAGATCAGGGCTGGGTGTTCTGTGTGAGCATCACTCAGATTCAGGGAATTCACTGGTTTGGGCTGGTCTGTTCTATTGAACAGCTAAAATTCATTTGATTTTTTTTGTGACAAGAGGTATGGGGCTGGCAACAGACTGCAGAGCAAGTGAGAGACTTTGTCCATATGGGACTGGGGTGGCACATGCCTTTCTCCCTGGCAGCATTGCAAAGGGCCATGCTGCCTGCCTTTTGGGAAACAGCAGGGAGGTTCTTTTCCCTGATTGTGTGACTAATTAGCTCTGTCTCAGTATTTGCAAGCAATCACTAAACAATTGCAAGCAAGCCAGGAGTGCCAGCTCACTTGGGGTGATGCCATGAGTGGGGCACAGCCATAGTGGGTAGAAGAGAGGAGCCCAACTCCAGTCTGTACTTTCTTAGCCATCTTGGGAGGAGTTAATCAGGCTCTGAAATGTGCTTGGGTGGCCTCTGACATGCTCCAAGCTCAAGGGCAGCTGCCTGCAGTCCTCTGTTTGTAAAGGTATCTTGTTTCTGAAGCTGCCCTTTATGCCAGCCACTGTACTTTGTCAGCCAGCATGAGGAGGAGTACTTGCTGGCAGTGCAGGACCAGGATCAGGACTCAGTGCCTTCTAGAACCTGTGGCTTTGCTTCTCACCTGTAAATCAGATGGTCCAACACCTTCCTGCTTCAGAGGTGTGCTACAGAGTGGTGGTGAAAGCTGTGGAGTGTGATGATGGTTCATGAAGTGAGAGAGTGCTGATATGTTTTGTTATAAATTCTGCTCTTTATATTGCTGGAAAATAAGCTAAGGAACAAACCAAGGAATGGTAATTTAAAAGAAAAAACTATTTCTGTGGCAATTACTGCGCATTGCCTGCTCTTGTGCTGCTTTCTCTTGGCCCTCTGTGTCTGAGGGTGGATGTGGTGGCATTGTGCCCATCATCCTGCCTGGTAAGTCTAAGAGCCATGACTGTGCTTGCAGAGTTGATGCAATCTGACCTACAGGTCTTCATTTTGAAGAGCTTTTATTGATGACTCCCTCTGGGGAGCAGGGATGAGCTGCTGTTCTTGTTGGGGGATGAGCTGTTGTTCTTGTTGGGGATGAGCTGCTGTTCCTGCTAGGGGATCAGCTGCTGTTCTTGCTAGGGGATGAGCTGTTGTTCCTGCTAGGGGATGAGCTGCTGTTCCTGCTAGGGGATGAGCTGCTGTTCTTGTTGGGGGACGAGCTGCTGTTCCTGCTAGGGGATGGGCCGCTGTTCCTGCTAGGGGATGAGCTGCTGTTCTTGTTGGGGGACGAGCTGCTGTTCCTGCTAGGGGATGGGCCGCTGTTCCTGCTAGGGGATGAGCTGCTGTTCTTGTTGGGGGACGAGCTGCTGTTCCTGCTAGGGGATGGGCCGCTGTTCCTGCTAGGGGATGAGCTGCTGTTCTTGTTGGGGGACGAGCTGCTGTTCCTGCTAGGGGATGGGCCGCTGTTCCTGCTAGGGGATGAGCTGCTGTTCTTGTTGGGGGACGAGCTGCTGTTCCTGCTAGGGGATGGGCCGCTGTTCCTGCTAGGGGATGAGCTGCTGTTCTTGCTAGTCAAGACCTTTCTGTCTCTCTTGCCTCAGCATGGCTGAGTGTTCTGCAGTCACAGCTCCTGCAGAAAGGTGAAAACTGACCAACTTTTTGGAGAACACTTCCAGGGTTTCCAGGTCAATATTCATAGAATCATAGAATGGTAAGGTTAGAAGTGACCTCAAAACTCATCTAGTTCCAACCCCCTGCCATAGGCAGGGACACCTCCCACTAGTACAGGTCACTCAAGGCCTCATCCAACCTGGCCTTAAACACCTCCAGGGAGGTTGTGGAACACAGAATCAAAGATCACATTGGGTGATTCTGTGCTCCACAACCTCCCTGGGCAACCTGTGCCAGTGTCTCACCNNNNCTGCACACTTGCTGAGGCTGCACTCAATTCATTAGCTCCTTTCAACAGGCAGTGAAAACCAAATGTGAGCTCCTTAGGATCAGGATTTTTTTTGTTACTTGTGTGTGATTTTGAGCAGCAACACCTTGGGGACCTGATGGAATCACCTCAATAACTAAGGGACCATGGGGCTGTAAGACTCATCCAGAGGTCAGTGGAGCCATGCCAAATACCTGCTCAGCTCTTTCTGCTCTACTCTCCTCTACTCTACTCTCCTCTACTCTACTCTACTCTACTCTACTCTTAGCTATTGTTTCTCTTATCTGTCCTCAGAAACACCCTTCAACAGAAGCACTGATGGTTCCCTCCTTATGGGATGCCACACTCCAGTGCCAAGTGCAGGGAGCACTGAGCTAACCTTGGAAGCTTTACAACCTCAGTGCCTGCTTCAGCAGAAGTGAAGTGCCTGATGGAAATGAAGTCTTTATGATGTATTTGTGCTGCAATGTCAAAGGAAACAAAAGCCTGAGTTGAGATGCTGTGATAGTTGTTGTCCAAGAAAAAAGAAAAAAAAAAAAAGTACAATTTGAGGCAAATTTGTGAAGCAATTTCACACAAGAAAGTTGGTCAAAACTCAGAGGACAAAACAAGACATTATAGTTTTTTTTTTCCTCTTCCCAGTCCAAAATACCCCATTTTCAAATGTGCCCATAACATTCTTATTTATTTTCCTTCCAGAGGATCAAACAAAGCAAAAGTGTTTCAGCTTGGGGCTGAATGAGAAATCTTTGATTGGCCCCTAAATGATGATGGTTTGTTGTTCGATATTTCATTTTCCTGAGGGCAGAAGCACAATCATTTGGAGTCCATCAGAAATAAAATAATAATAAAAAAAAAGAAAGAAAAAAAGAAAGAAAGAAAAATAAAGGAAAAAAGAAAGAAAGAAAAAGAAAGGAAAAAGAAAGGGAAAAAGAAATAAAGAAAAAGAAAGGGAAAAAGAAATAAAGAAAAAGAAAGGGAAAAAGAAAGGGAAAAAGAAAGAAAGAAAAAAGGGGAAAAGAAAGGGGGAAAGAAAGAAAGAAAAAGAAAGGGAAAAAGGAAGAAAGAAAAAGAAAGGGAAAAAGAAAGAAAAATAGAAAAAAGAAAGGGAAAAAAAAAACAGGAAGAAAAAAAGAAAGAAAAGGAAAGAAAAAAGAAAGAAAAAAGAAAGAAAAAAGGAAATAAAAAAGGAGAAAGAAAGGAAAACAGAAAGGAAAAAAGGAAAGAAAAATAAAGGAAAACAGCAAGAAAAAAGAAAAAAGAAAAAAGGAAAGAAGGTAAAAAGAAAGAAAAAAGAAAGGACAAAAGAAAAAAATAAAAAAGAAAGAGAAGAGAAAAAATAAAAAAGGAAGAAAAGGAGAAAGAAAAAGAGAAACAAATACGAAAGAAAAAAGAAAGAATAAAAGAAAGAAAAAAGAAAAAGAATAAAGAAAGAAAAGAAAGAAAAAGAAAAAGAAAAAGAAATAAGAAAGAGAAAAGAATAGAAAAGAAAAAAAAAAGAAGGAACAAAAGAAAAAAGAAAGAAAAAAGAAAGAAAAAGAAATAAAAAGAAAAAATAAGAGAAAAAAGAAAGAAAAAAGAGAAAAAGAAAAAAAGAAAGAAAAAGATTGAAAAAGAGAAAGCAATGAAGAAAAAAAAAGAATAAAAGAAAGAAAAAAAGAAAGAAAAGAGAAAGTATAAAAGAAAGAAAAAAGAATGAAAAGAGAAAGTATAAAAGAAAGAAAAAATAATAAAAAAGAGAAAGAAAAAGAGAAAGAATAAAGAAAGAAAAAGAAAGAATAAAGAGGAAAAAAAATAAAGAAAAAAGAAAAAAGGAAGAACAAAAGAAAGAAAAAAGGAAAGAAGAAAAAGGAAAGAAAAACTCTTTCAATGCTTTGCTCATTTGTGGTCTGACAGACCCTCCCTGCTTTCCTACCAGCTTGGTCTGTCACACTGTGGCACCCCCACATTTTCAGGGCCTGTCCCTTCAAGGCTGTGACTGCTCTGGGACAAGAGAAGCCAGCACTAAGAGAAGTCAGGCAGTGATTCCCTGTCCTGACTCCAACACTCAATTTGTTCTGACCATAGTTCCTCACGCCCACATCACCCAGCGTGAAGAAATCTCACTCTCTAAATCAGTAAGAATATTTCTCTCTTCATCACAGCAGGATGTAGTAACTTTAAAAAAAAGAAAGAAAAAAAAAAAGTAAAGAAAAATCACTTCTGAGAAGGAACTGGTTCCTTTGCCATGTAGAATATTAGTAGTAATAATAACAATGCTGAAAACAAATATAAATAAACAGACAGGGGCCAGTGCTAGGGGCATGCAAAATGACTGCCAACTGCTGGGAGCATCAAAATAGCTGTGAGCCAGCTGTTTTCTGCTCTGCTTAGCAGATGTCTGCTTTGCCTGTGGAAGATCCCTGGAAAGCCAATATGGCTGTGGCTGCTGCTTAGAATCATAGAATGGTTTATGTTGGAAGGGATCTCAAGGATCATCCAGTTCCAACCCCCTGCCATAGGCAGAGACACCTCCCACTAGTACAGGTCACTCAAGGACTTGTCCAGCCTGCCCTTGAACACCTCCAGGGAGGTTGTGGAGCACAGGATCATCCAACGAGATCAAAGATCACATTGGGTGATTCTGTGCTCCACAACCTCCCTGGGCAACCTGTGCCAGTGTCTCACCACCCTCACTGCAAACAACTTCCTCCTAACATCCACTTTCAATCTCCCCTCTGCCACTTCAAACCCATTCCCCTTGTCCTGGCATTGCAAGCCCTTGTCAATAGTCCCTCCCCAGCCTTCCTG
>WBNM01034644.1:140613-164443 GCA_013399055.1 Ramphastos sulfuratus | reverse complement strand
ACTGTGATACTGTGTGATAAAAGCCCTCCCCACCATTGCCCGCTTGATGCTCTGACTTCTCTGCCTTTTGGCTAGGACTTTTCCCTCAGTTGTAGATCAGGGACTGAAGTCTTGCTGGTTTCAGTGTTGCATCCTGGAGTGTGACAATGGTACTGATCTTGGCTTTCAAGTCACATTTCTTACACCAGCAATCAAAGCAGGCAAGGAACTTGTGCTGAAACTACAGCTTGGCTATCAAAGAGCCAGAGCAGGCAGGCAGGCTCTGTGTGCATGACACAGACAAGGCAGCTGAGCTGTCTGTGTCAGACTCATAGAGGAGCACGGATGTGTAAAGGCACACTGAAGTTTGCTGTTGCAAGGGTGCTGTGGGTCTAAGATACCACTCACCTTGGCACATGGCTGGATTGGCAAACGTGAGCTCAAACCTGTGCTCCAAGCTGGAGAAGCAGTTGGAGTGTAGCCTTACAGAGTCTGTGTCTCCACTGGGGTAAGGGGAAGTGAATTTAGCTCCTAGCTTCACACGACTCCCAGGACAACACAGATGCTGTTTATTCTTTGCCCAGGACAGGCAGCAGCAATCAGGTTTTCTTTCTGAGTATGTGTGCATTCCAGGGAGGGCAGTGCTAGAGCTGCAAATGCAGGTACTGCAGTAACTGCCTCCTCGGCAGGCTGGGCAGACAGCTGGTGCAGCTCTCTGTATCAGTCACCTGCTGTGTAGCACCAGCACATGAAGGTAGCAGCATCCACTTACACCCCTTTGAGCCAGGCATCTCCTCCAGGGTTTGGTGTGGTGGCTTCCCTCAAGGCCTGGCAGCAGCCTGTTGGGAGATAAAGCAGCCTTAACCCTGCATGGCTCAGAAAATGAATGGCCAAAAGGCTTTCTAGTGCCCAAGATTGCTTCCGAGAGAACTCTGGAGAGTTTCTTACGGCTGAAATGCTTGTCAGACACTGTCCTGTGGCTCTGCAATATTTAGTATGAGAAGCTCTACTAGCACATTGTCCCCTCGATTAGCAGGAGTGGGAGGAAAATCCATTCATCACAATCTGTGATCAGCACTGAATCATGCTGCACAGCTGTGAAGCATCAGACGGAAGCTCTAGAAGATGGGGGAAGGGAAGCTCTGCTTGGTGGTGTCGTTGCCTTGCATTGCACATTACACTAAGCCTTGACAGCAATTTGAAAAGGCAACTGCCCAGGCCTCTCTCCAAATCCTGCAGGAGTCACCCCCAAAGGTGCCTCCAGCTCTTCTGGAGCCCTTTCTGCTGACACAAAGGTGATGGCACATGAGGATAACAACACTGAGACCAGTCTGAAAATGCATAGACAAGAGCTTCATTTCCCTGCCCCATCTCTCTGCCCTGTTCTGTGTGATGCAGACAGTGAACAGCAGCAGGGAAACTCATCCCTGCTTCCTTGGGGAGTCTTCATGAAACTTTTAGGATGTTTCTCTTCTCCTGATATCAAAGTGAATAAGATTTGACAGGTGGAAGTAGTAACAGCAAATGCTCTGGCTTTAATTTTCAGGAATCACTGCTTGTTATCTCTGCTTTGAATGCTAAGTGCCTAATTAATAGGATACCCAACCCTCTAATATTGCTTAGACACAGGCACTAATCATTTCTGTGCATAAAGAGGAACATATTAACTGAATCACAAAGAGTTCAAGCTTACAAATGATTCTTTTGCATCACACCAATGCATGTCTTAACACTCCTGGAGCTTTGTGTTCTCTATAGAACTTTCTCTTTTTTCCTTCCCTTTACTGAGACTTTTTAATCTCTCAAACAGGCTTTTTTGTTGTTGTTCTTATTTTATTACAGAATGGCACTGCCAGAACTTGACTCCACATGCTTCTGTTGATTTTTTTTCACTTCTGTTCCAGCCAAAAACACTTACTGATAACTTTAGAAAATTACTCTGAGAACCAACACCCACCCCAAAAGAAAAGTCTGGAATTGAAAGAGGAATAGATGAAGGTGTTGTTAGGAACAGAGGCTTGGAAAGGCAAATAATAATCCTGTAAGGCTGAAGTTGTACAGGAAAATCTTTAGGACACACAAAATAAAGAAACCGAAGGATTTAAGTTCAGGGATAATGTCATGGGATTGAGGATTCTGGAAATGTAAAAGCTAACAACAGTCTTGGGGTGTTCCCTAACACTTTGAGAGCGAACTGAGAGAGTGGAGCAGATGAAGGATGGATGAGAGCAGCCTTCAGAAGACAGGAGGCTTTCAGAGGCCCTTTCTGCTGACACAAAGGTGATGGCTAGCTCAGTCTGCAGTCCTCCCAGGCTTTAAATTTGGCCCAAGGAGCTGCTGAGCTACATCTATGGCTGAAAGTGCTGCAAGCTAATCTGTGACTATGCAAAAGGAAACCTGAAACAAAGGCATGATCCCACCCTGGGTCTGAAGAATCCTCCTGATGGCCATGCTCTAAGGTGACCAATGTGATCGGCAAGCAGTTGCTTGTCTGCTAAAATGAAGTGCAGACTACTTGTACAAACAGGAGCTTCCTCTCTCGGCTCTGGGAGGATCAAACGTTGTTTTCATGGCACAGCCATGTGAAAGAGAGGCTGGAGGTAGTCACTGGAGTGAAGGCAGAGGCAGACTGTTCCTGCTTTGCACCGTCAGTCATCGCTTGCAGCACAGACATCAGCAAGAGATGCCCGCAGCTGAATCTGTTGTGCCGAACTGCAGCTCCTGCAGCAACAGCCTGGCAGAGCAGCGCTGGTCAGACTGGTGCTATAGTGTGGGGGCAGGAAGAGCAGACAGGGTGTGAAGCTCTGCAGTGTGCTCTCATCCAGCTGCCAGGGGCATGTCCACTTTGACTGCAGTAACACTCCATTAGGGGATGCATTTTGTACAGCTCTGCCTGCCTGCAGGGGTCACTCAGGCCAGCCCTGTCCCACACGCTAGATTTTCCTCCTGATCATCCTTAGCAATCATGCTAAAATACAAGGCACAGGGCTTTGAGCTCTTTTCTACAACGGCTTTGGGGCTCAGGCAACTTCTCTCTGCAGAATGTATGTAATGAGAGGGTAAAGCAAGGCGCTGCGAAGGTCAGAAGTGTGTTGCTGGGTACTGAAGAGCAGGAAGCAGGTTTGTTTGTGTTTCTGTAAATATGGATGCTGAACCCTTTTCCTAACTCAACAGAAAATTCTCATGATCTCAGGGGCAAGCTCCATGGAATTTGCCACATAGCAGACTTCTAAAAGTCTTTTGATTGTTCCTTCTGTAACTTCATCGGACAAACTGAATCAGCTCCTGGTGACTCATTTTGCAGTTTCAGAGACCTCAGGGAAAGCTGTGTTTGTGTCAGCACCGAGCCAGGCCTGGCCTGCTTTTGGTGTTTATCCCTGTAATGGAGGGATAATTAATTAATGTGAGATGGTCTTTTTTTCCAATAGTCATATTGTTTATTAATTTTGGCACTCAAAACTCTTGCCACCCCGAACCACTAATTCTAATGACAATCAGGTTCTTCTGCAATGGTCATGGAAATGTTGCACAAATAATAACACAGGATCTAGAACAAGTAACTAGCAATAGTGTAACATTAATTGAACTCAGTTGAACTGGAAGGGAAGGTTGCTGCAGTCAGTGTACTGCTTGTGGTCAATACTCCACTTGCCCACTAGATGGCGTCAGGGAGCTCCTTTCTGCCTATGGCAGAAGGCAATGGTGAATTACAAGAGGCTTTAAGTAGTTACTCACAAATTATCTCCTGACTGGCAGGGCTGGCTGCAGCTCCAGACAGTGCCCAAACACCTTCATGGGGTTCTGTTACTGTCTTGTCAGCCGCTGAGGCTTCTGATTCTTCTCAGGCTTCAGAGACTGCTGGGGAAAGGATGCAGACACTCTCTGACCTGGTCCTGATCTTTCTGGATGATCTGTGTGTCTCCAGGACTTCCCATCTTGGCAGGAGGCTGCCAGGTGCAGGCAGGATGCAATGCCATGTGCAGTCTGGGCAAGGTGTCATGCTGGCTGTGCAGGCTGATCGCCTGCAGGCATTCAGAGCCTGCTCCTGGTAAACCTGAAGCAGGCAGTTTGCAGACAGTTCAGGATGCAGTAAGGCAGTAGCAAGCACAGATACAAGGGCAGAGCACATTGTGTCACCTGCTCATATCTTATATCAATGCAGCCTTTGGACACACAACAGCCAGGCAGAACAGCAGCTGGCCAAGCCTGACCATTTAGGTGAAGCCATAGGCTTGCTTTACCCAAACCTGGGAAAGCACAGGCCTGGCACGAGGCAGGCACAAGCCAAGTGTGTGCACCTCGTTTGCCCCGGGATGCAAACAGGAGCAACACAAGGCAGGGCAGGCCAGGGTCCTCAGATTCAGTGCCTCCAGGCTCTTTGTCCTCTTTCCTGCAGCTGCTTCTCCCCACAGCAGAAGGAGGGGAAGCTGGGTAAGCCAGGATGTGGATAAGCCTATTTTGGCCTGCGCAGGCCTACCATGACAGACCCTCTGTTTGCACTCATTATGTGCTTAAAGTCTGTGCCCAGAATATTACTTGGACCTCCAACTTGCCATTCAGTGCACTGAAAGTTTGGTATTTGCCCTCTGCTGCACCCTGCCAGCCTCCCCCTCGGAGTGGTGATGTGTGTGCTGGGCAGGCACAGTCATCTCTGCCTCCTGTGGTATGTGGGCATCTCCCATCCATGGGAAAGACTTGACAGAGGGCGGCACCTGGGTCCATGCTCACATTCCCTTCTCTGCAGAAGCAGTCTGGTTTGGGTTTAATGAAGATATTTGCTTCAAGGGTAAGTCTGCTTATTGCATCCCTTCAGTGCTAGACAGAGGTTTGGTGGTGACACAGCTCATGGGCTGCAGAGGCCACACCACAGCTCTGCTGCATCACTTCTGTCTTAGCAAAGTACAACTTTGGTAGCTTTTGGGGACAGAATATCTTTAGTGTAGCAGAACATCGACTCTGAGTGCAGACATTTTGCTTTAATGAAGTTGTTTAGGATGTTTCTGTTTCATAACACTTTTTTTTTCTTTCACAAACCATGCTTCCAGCAAATGCTGACAGACTCTTTTGGTCCTCCAGTGATGGTCTTGAGGCATTCCCAAGAGCCTGGCTGTTATCCACCCCCTATAGATCTCTGCTGCTCTCTGAATGTGGCATTTTCAGCTGCCTGCTTGGGAAGCTTCATTTCCATATGCTCCAGATTCTACTGATTCCAAATATGCTCTCCCTGCAGAAATGGCAAATCATGCCCCATCAAAAGTTTCTCACATAGAACCATAGAATCAGCCAGGTTGGAAGAGAGCTCCAAGCTCACCCAGCCCAACCTAGCACCCAGCCCAACCTAGCACCCAGCCCTAGCCAATCAACCAGACCATGGCACTAAGTGCCCCAGCCAGGCTTTGCTTCAACACCTCCAGGGATGGGCNCCCCTCCCAGAAATGAGAGACCCCAGGAGGGGCTCCCAACCACCCTTCCACCTTCTCCCCACCCCTACGCCTTACCCCAAGGTTTGCCTTGCAAGGAGAATTTTGAGGATCGGCCAGGGGGGGTTAGAAGAAAAGTGGTTAGTGAGGTTACTCGGCAGAGAGGAGAAGCCAGAAGCTAGACCGCCCGAGACGCTGTGCCCCAGAGACACTGACTTATCTTTGTTTTGAGTACTTTTTCTTAAACATCTCAGCAAGCCTATGAGTGAAGTAGACATCACCATTGTTTTCCTTTCAAAGCCTGTAATAGAATTTTCTCTACTAAAATATTCCAGTTAGCCTCAAACCAGCACAGGGCAGAATAACCTCCCTGGTCCTGCTGGCCACACTGTTCCTGATCCAGGCCATAATTATGATTATTCTGAAAATAAAAAAATAAGAAGATCCTGGACACTCAAACTTCCTCCCTATTATTTTCTTATTGTTTTAATACAGTGCCCCGCACTGAGTTGTGAATGCCCTCTGCACTGCATTGATCCCAAACTGAAATGGCATCAGTTCACTGTCTAGACCTCTTTCCTAAAGTAAAAACTCTCCCTGCTTACTCTCTCCCCTGGAAATGCTGGGAGCTGGCAGTGGAGCTGCAGGGGTCCAGGTTCCTGGTAACCACCGCAGTGTTTGCTGGACACCACTTGCTGAGCTTCATTCCTTTATCTTGCTAGCCTAAAGAAGTTCCATTTACATTTCAGCTTCCTAGCAAGAGGCAGAGGGAAAAGGAGGAGTTTCACTCTGGAGATCAAAGAGATGAAACCTCTTAGATGCTAATCCTGGAATTTCCGGGGCCCTTAGTGAATGCACTGGCAAGCTGCAAAAGCCTATTTCTGAAGCTGTGTTTTGCAGCTGTCACTCTGCACCGTGATGGACATTTGCTCTTGCTAGCTTTGGCTGATGGGTGCTGCAAAAGGGGCAGCTGATTACCAGATAGAAGGTTCCTGTTGCGTTCTGTGGGTTTCTGTCTGCACCTTTAAGCAGCTGGGCCTTTAAAAAGCTGCTGTCAGCCTCTGTCCCATTGACAGAGCTCCCATGCAGCTGGACTCTCCCAAGCACATTTTCCTTTAGATGACCTTGAAGACTGCTTGAGATTTCCAGACCCATTTCAGCAATGTGTCCTCAGGTGGCTTCTGTGCCCGTTCACCAAGCATGGCTCAGTCCCAGTGCACACCCACCATGCAGAGGATGCTCTTGAGAGCTCTCACACTGGTCATGGCACTGCAGAAGGGTGGCTGGTCTGGATTATAGCAGATCCAGCAGTGTTCAGAAGAGGGGCATGAAATGCTGATGTGCTCCACATGTGCAGTGAGGATGCCAGCCTGAACTCTGCAGCTGACTGTAGCACTGTGCAGGGGGAGTGATACTCACCTGACAAACTGAGAGGAGGTCAAACCATTTTCTGGCATTCAGAGGCTGCTGTAGAGGGGAGAGGACGAAGTGTTCTCCATGCCTGTGGTACATGGGATGCAAAGGATACTCCATGCCTGTGGTGCATGGGATGCAAAGGAATGGCCTTAAATGGCAGCAGAACGCTTCCAGGCAGACACTGTTGATGTTTCCTTGTGTGTAAGAACAGCAAAGCACTGAAATGGTTCAGGGCAATCATCATCACTGGAAATACTTAGTGACAGGCTAAGTAAGAACCTGTCTGCAGACCTGCTTTAGACAGGGCACTGGGCTGGATGATCTCTTCAGGTTCCTTCTAGGTATTTCCTTATGGTTGTGTGCACAATCAGCCTGATGTGTCCCACAAGTTTCCAATTATGATGCATGAAAAGATCATCTGTACAAAGCAATCTCAATATGCCTGATGCTTCCTGGAAGCATTTTACTCACTGAAACAGAAATATAACAAATGTCTGTCCAGAGTCCATGGAGAAGACTCTGGTCGAGACACCAGTCCAGTGATCTTTTACCCACTCAGCATCTCTTCATGGGCTGCAGCAATGTCTGATTCTCCTGAGAGCAGTTTACATGGGAGCTGCCTAACAACCTGCCAGTGCTCAGAGGGATTCACACCATCCCACCACGGCTTCTAGGGGAAGAGATTGAATTAGTCCCACAGGTAAGGCAGTGTTTGTGAGAGTGTGCTCAGGATCAGGTCCATAACAGCAACGCTCAGAGCTGAACCGAAACCATTCCTCTTGATTTAGAAACGTATCAAACCACTTTCTTTAACCATTTCCTTGCAGAAGGAAGAAAAGAACTCACCTGAAGCTGAACTGCAGCACCAGTGGCTGGCATGTGCCACGCAGCCTGCAACTGCAGGCTTGGCATCATCTGTACACAGCTAAACTATCCACTAAGTTAAGCTATCAACTTCCAGGTTGAACCTGGAATCAAAGCCTTTAAATGAGCTGAATTCCTGAGTTTCAAAAACGTTGTGGGCAAAGGCAATCACACATCTTCAGAGCCAGTGAATCAAGTCCTAAATCACCCAAGGCCACTTCTGAACCTTTCTGAAATTGCTGAGCATGCCTCCAGCTCCTCTTGTTTCTGCAGAGCTGCATTATTCTCATGGGCATTAATATTGTGAGGTTGCAGGTTCCTGCAGCATATGCAAAGGAAAGGATGAACACACGCAGAGAATAGTGCTTTTGAAAGCCTTTTTGGGAACCTGCCTGTTCCAAAGTGCAATCAGCAGGGCAGCTCTACCTCCTGACCAGCAAGAGCAAAGTAAAGGACATGGAGCTATCCCTGTCTTCTCCTTTGGTTGTTGCTGCTGTTCTTTTGTGACAGTTTTTAGTGGTTCTGATTAGATCTGGGCTCAGTTCAGAGTGCACAAAAGCTGTGTCCTGCCTGGTGCTCAGGCTGCAGTGGGTTCTGTACTCTTGGAACCTCTCATTTCTAAGTGATTAGAAATCACCGTGACCACATAAGCCAAGGTTAGAGGAAATTCAGTTTGCATTTTGGGCCTAAAACAACGAGGCAGGAAACAGGTGGGACATACACATAGAAAGACTTAATCAGAGGCAAGTTTACCCAAACCACCCAATATCAGGTTTGTGTTTTATGCTCACAGCTGACCCACACTGTAAATCGGACTCTGCTGAACCACCAGACACAGAAAGCCAGCAAACCCAAAAGTAGTATCTGAGTTCCACTGAAAACCTGAAGGGCTTCAGATCCATCCTTCAGTCCTTGGGCATGAAAGGGAGTTCTAGTCACAGAAATATGCTGAGAATTGAGCTTTCTAAACCAAATGTTTAGTGTAAATATTCAGTGTGTTGGTACATCCCAACATTTTATTGAATAGGCTAAAACTTTTTGTTTGTTTCTGTTTGAATTCAACTCTGTTGTGCCACTCTTAAGTAATTAATTTTTTGAGTTGTGTAATAAATAAATCTCAAATTACTCTTCCCTCTGCACAGGAAATGAAGACTAAGAAAGGCCAAAAGACTGAGAGCTGAGTGGGAAAGCAAGGATGTGGAAGCAGCGAAGGATGGGTCATGAATAGCACCATACAGCTACGTGCCACTACCTAGATCAGAAAAACAAGACAGCCTCAATCAAACAGAAAAAGAGACACCCAGGAGCCAGTGAGAGACTGAAGCAAACAATCAGGTGAAGCCAGTGAGAGACAATGGCCAGAAAACAAAGAGCAGGTTGGAGTCATCAGACACCCAGATAAAGAGCCAGAGGCCAGTGAGTCTGAGTAGCAAGCTCAGCAGCGCAGCATCAACAGCGGTGTCCAGCGGCTCGCTGACCAGAGGTAAAAGCTTCCAGTGGGTGCCAAACCCAGCACGTTGTCCCCAGGCCATCAACGACTCAGAAGAGGTGGTGGGGACTTGAAAGTCAGCCTGCTTTTTCCCTTCTGCTCCCTGGAAGTAAGAGGCTTTCATCTGGCACCTAGAGCATACCTGGGGAAGTGGCTTTGGTCCTTGCAGCAGATGGAAGCTGAGACTTGGTCCCTGGCTTCCCAAGGACTGCTAGGAGGGGGAGCAGAAGCCTCTCCACTGACACAAGCATTGGGGAAGTGGAGGGGAAAAGGAATATCAACATCCTGGTCAGAGATGTGGTGGGAAGGGGGAGGAAGAGTGAGTTATTTTAGGTGATGGATAGAGGGTGGCCTTAGCAGTCTGAAATAAAGTGCCCAAGTGAGTTTGAAAACAGTTTTTGTGCCCAGCATTTGCTGTTAACTCGGTGACTTTCTGCTCAGCTCGCTGGGAAGCTGTATCACATCCCAGGGCACTGACTTGCTTCAGGCTCTCTGCTGACAGTTAAGCTACTTAAGATAGGTCCTGGGCTCCACAGGCATCACCTGCTACTGTTCCATTGAGAAAATGACCTTTTATTTTTCCAAGAAGCTTTAAAATCTTTTCCCCCTGCTAAAATTTAGGAACATTGCCTGGACCAGGTTCGTTTTGAAATAAACCCTCCTGTGACATGGCTTTGCTTGGTGAGGTGAGGAGTCAGGGGCCTGGCAACGGCAACTGCCGAACCGTTTCTTACCTTCCAGGTTGGGGGAAAGGTGGAGAGAGAATACAGAAACTGTGCCCTTAGACTGAACACTCCTGGGCAAAGGATGTGACACAAAGGCTGGCAACCAGGATAAAAGGACTTTAGGTGGGATAAGCTTGAAACTTGCAGGAGAGATTCTTGGATCATATGGCTCTGGGTATCTTTTGTACCCCTCACAAGGCTGTATCTGCCATCATCTCCAGTAATAGTTCTGTGGAACTGTAGGAAAACAAACAAACAAAACATTTTGTTTGTGTCTTTGGTGCTAGGATAGTTCCTTATTAAAACCCCTCTGTGATAACTCAGTTTGAAAGAAGTCAGGAGATTAAATTTGTTTGTTGAATGTGAAAAAGAAAATTTGCTGTTGTTGGTTTCTTTCTGGTTTGTTTCTGGTTTCGCAGCGTCAAGCCAAAACAGAAAAGGAGGTAGTTGCAGTCTACGAACTTATAGCCAGGTGAGAAATCTGCCCCTCTCCCCTCTGACTGAAGTATTCAGTCTCTCAGAAGCTGTCTATTTTAGGGTGACATTAGTTACTACAAATTAGTAATCAAGCCAGTTAAATCTGGAGTGGGAAAATGAAAGATTAAGGATGTAGTGAAGAATTGGTGTATCTTTGCCACTCATGACAGCTGTTAGAAATGTCTGATAGATGCTTTCAGCAGCTTTGCTTTCATCCTCTGACGAAGGTGATAACCGACAAGCAATGGAGAGGCTTTCACACTTTCTTTCACGATTTATTCCATAGGGTGAGCTCCTTTAGCTAAGAGGTGACTAAGAGGGCATGTAAGAAGCATACTGAATACAGGAGCAAATGGAGGCAGAAACAGCGGCGGCAGCCACTCTCTCACAACGGAAGAACATTAAAAGAGGCTGAAGACAATACCCTGCCAGGCGAAGGACACTCGGAGCAAAGCACCAAACTAGGAGCACTACAGATGGTGCAGACTTGACCCCTCACTGAAAGTCTCATTGGCTTTAATGAGCTTTCGTCTCGTGTTGCGAGATGAATCTGGCAGCTGAAAGAGGCATACGAAAGCGACCCGTGCTGGGGGCAGAGGCGCACAGCTCGTTCGCGGGGCTCGGCTCTGCTCCGCGCCTGCCGGTGGAAGGCTTGGCACGGAGCGGTGCGGCAGCGGCTGGGAGTCGCAAAGGAATCCCCTGCCTTTGATCAGAGCAGAGAAGGCAGCAAGATTGCCAGACTCGTAGCAAAAGACAGGTCTGTTTGTCACCAGCTGGAATGCCAAGCACAGGCATAAAACATAAGCAGCAGAGATGTGTTACAAGGTGTGCGCCCCAGGCTAAAAGGGATCCGCTTCCATAGGCAGAAGGTCTCCGACAGACCGCCGAAAAGAAAGCGTTAGGGCTGACCCGAAGGGACCGGAGCAGCCTGCTGGGGCTGGGAACTTCTTATCTTCAGCGAATTCTGTTTGACTTGTGAGAGGAACGGGGAGCGTGACAAGGAGGGTGAACAAGTGCCCCAAATGTCAGTAAGTCTGCGAGGGAGGCTGACGAGAGCTGAGCACTTGGGTGTGTGAATAGAGAAGGTGCCGAGCACTTTGCAGCCCAGGGCAGGAACGCTGCGTGGGCTGAGGCAGCTCGGCACTGGCAAGAACAGCTTTAAAGAGTGGAGAGTTCTCAGAGGTGTGCCTATAGCTTTACAGACTGCAAAACGTGCAGAGAAGCCCTGATAAACAGGGGTACAGCAGCAAGGGAAACAGTCTCTGTTATGGGGGAGAGCTGCAGCTAAGTCATGGCAATAGTGGAAGGGCTGGATGGGACAACTCAGCAGCATGCAGTGGCCAAAAGGCTCATACCCAGGTGTCAGACAGTGCCACCAGAATTACTGGTGTAGAGTCTGGAAGCAGTTGTGAGAGTGACAGTCAAGGCAGAGCACAAAAATCAGCCAGGAAATATGGATACAAAAGGAAAGATGAGCGATGTGTGGTTCTGTATCCCATGTGGAGGAAGCAAGAAGAGAGAGCCAGCTTCAAGAAAAAAATCCTTTGAGGTGGGTTAATAAAGGAGACTGTATTGGGATAGTAGTGGAACAGAGCCCCCGGATCAGATTTGGAGAGATAAAAATGATGTAGAAATGAAGCAGCAGAGTAAGTAGAGAAGATGTTGTCAATATTGAAGAGACAGTTACAGTTCTGCAGATTCTGGAACCCCAGAGCTGACAAAGCTTTCCATTGGTTTATCACGAAGAAGCAATGCCAGAAATGATAGAATCCCTCCCATAACTGTAATGGAGGGGACCTTTGAGATCATCAAGTCCAACCTATCACCCAGCATTATCTAATCAACTAACCCAAGTGTCACATCCAGTCTCCTTTTAAACTCTTCCAGGGACAATGGACTCCACCACCTCCTCAGGCAGCCCATTCCAAGGCCAATCTCTCTTTCTGCAAAGAACTTCTTGCTAACATCCAGCCTGAACCTCCCCTGGTGCAGCTTGAGGCTGTGATCAAAATGGTGTTTGGGTGGGAGGAGGAGGTATGTTAGGGTTTCAGTTTCAGAAGCTCCTATCTGATCAGAGAGGAGATCTGGTTAGAAGAAGTGTCTGAACTAAAAGCTTAAGGGCTTGAATTTAGAAGAGGTTCAGTTTCCTGAAATCAAAGAAATCTGATTTCTAAGAAAGGTAAAAATGTTATCAGAAATTGAAATAGACTCAAAGCCCTTCATAGGCCATATTAGGACTAAAGGGTGAACTTAGAAAAAGTGGGACAAAAAGTTTGATTGGGGAAAAAAAAGCTGAGTGTCAGAGATCAAGAGCTGCAGGGATAAAACAAATATAGCCTAAAGCAGAGCCAAGTTTGATCTCACAGTATTGAAACCAATAGTAAACATTAACAAAAAAAATAACCCCCACGGACACGTACAAAAAGATAAGCCCCAAGACCAAAAGCAGAAGGAGTCAGTTGCCATTAGCAGTTGGGATGATGTCAAGAGCAACCAAATGACAAAAGGAAACCTTCATCTCCAATCTTCCTAACAAGGGAAAATTGAAATAAATTTGAAACCCAGACTGTTAGAAACGAGTATAGAGAGAAATTCCTGTTAACAACTGATGCTGAAATCACTATCTAAGAGTTTAAGGCACTGATGTCCTGAGCAGCCAATTAGCTCTTACCAGGATGCTTGGTGAACTAAAGCAGCACAGCAACAAACAAATCAAGTGCCTGATCTGGCCGAGCTTTAGTAGGTCAACATGTTCTGCCTCCCTCTGCTCACAGCTGAAACCTCAGGCGGCAGCTTCACTTGGCTTAAAGAGCCGTCACAAGGAAGTTGGCAGATGTCTGATGAAAGTTGCAGGTGTCAAAAAGCAGGAAGCAGTGCCAGGGGCCAGAAGAGAGAAGATGCTGTCCTGAGTGTGCTCCAGGAACCGATGGAAGTCAGTGGTGCAAAGTGCCTCTCGTGTATTAATAATTACTGCTTTCATCTCTGTCTCATTGATAGAAATAACTGCAGCACAGAAATGGTTGGGTGCTGCAGCAGTGTCCTGAAGGGGGGAGGATGTCTGAGCTCCTGCTGCCATGCAGCTGTGCTGGAGGAGGGAGGGACAGAGGCTGCCTGGCACCCAGGGTTGTGCATTTCCAGCAGCGAGGCTCTCAGCTCAATGCAAGTGTCTGCAATGATGAGACTTCTCTCTACAGACAAATCAGGTGTGGGGATATACATTGGGAGGGAGAACTAAATGCAGATGCTAGCAGAAACCAGAGGGTTTAAAGAGACCACAGCAGCATTCATCCAGTAACTGGCAGCTTTCAGTGCTGCAGCAGTGATGCTCTCACCAAACAAAGCTACCAGCTGCAATGTGTAAGAAGCCAAGAAAACCTCTGCTAGAGGTAGTGCAGGCACAGAAAAGAGTTGTGTGTCACACTCAGGTGTGTTATCTCAGGACCAGACTGCGGAGGCCCCTTTTAATTATGAATTAGTGAATTACCTAATTCTAATGTTTCCAATCCTTTTTCCTTTGCAACTCTTTCCTTCTCCATGATTTTTCAGAAGTTTAAATGTCCAACTGAATGATGTAAGAGTGTTCTCCTTTGTTACCTTCACTTTGACAGACCTCCTCTTTATGTCTTGGGCACAATTTCTGTTGCAAAATGATCCTGGCTATTCAAATGCAAAGCAAAAATAAACAGAAATTGGAAAAGGGGGAAAATTAATCTGAATTAAGCATACAGCTCGTGTATTAGAACTGGAGTTACAAACTTAGTTCATTTGTCCTTTCCAAGATTCTTCAGGATATGTGACCTGAAATTATTGCAGACACATTGAAAATCATTCAAGCCACCAGTACAATAAAAACAAAACCCAAACCCTAACAAAATGAACTACAGAAACTACATGATGAGGACTAAATTATTTGCTCTAGCAATCAGCTCTGTTTTCAAACCAACTTGTCTTGAGTTCCTGCTGTGCCTCTTTAGCAGAAATGTTAGTGTCTGGGTCTCTGTCTGGCTTTTGATGTAATTAGTGCTAGAGTTCTGTTCAAAGCACCTCTGAACAAGTTGTCATCCCTCATTGCAGCTTCAGTCTTCAGCAAAACTAAGATTCTCTTCAAAGCAGGAAACATCAAATGAGTTTCAGCATCCTCAGAAGCAAACCGCAGTGTGACGCTCCCTGCGTCTTCCTTGCCATAACCTAAGCACCCTCGCGGTGAAGTGAAAGCTAATTCCTTCCTCTGGGACCTCCTGCCAAGGACTGGGAATGCCACATGGATTTGATTTTTTTTATGCTGCAGAAGTACAAGCCATCAAATTTCAAAGACCCTCCAGGTAATTTTATTAAAGGAAAATGACACCACTCAGAAGTCCTGAAATTCTACTTGAGTGCACACAAGGAGGAAAATAAAGAAATCCAATAAAACCACTTTCAAATTATTTTAGTTACTCAGGTTTCAGATCTCTGATGCCGTTAGAACTAAAGCTTTTCTTTCTGTAAGCTGTGTGTGTAGAAAATATTGTGTAGAAAAAACAAACCTGTGTGCTGGCAGATAACTAACCACACCATGGCACACTACCAGCTGAAACGTTTGCTAGACCATCCCTGAGCCAGGAAGATTTCTGCTGAGCTGTGTGAGCCCCGCAGCTGGCAGGTGAGCTCAGTGCCCCTGCTGCAGTTTGTTAACGCTCATGCACACTTTGCTTGGGTCCCTGCGTCCTGTACTGAAATGCAGCCTCATCAGGTGCTGGTTGGTTAGAATGTTCTGGTTTGTGTCCCCTGCACTGCTCAGCACATTTTCCTCCAGGTCCTGGCTGCTGCTCACACACTTGCTTTGGTTTATGGCATGTCCCTGCTGGTGCTTTGGCACTTTCCAGAAGCGTGCCAGTGATGGCTGTGTATTGCCCAGCCCCCCTTGGCTTGCCACACACAGCCACGTCCAGCCAGGATCAGAACCTCTTCTAAACACTGCTCTCCCTTCTGCCCTTCCTGTTTCTCTGCAGGTGTTCATGCTTTAAGCTGCTGCCCTCAGTCCACAGGGGAACCCAGCAAGCAGCTGAGCGAAGCTGGGACAGCTTACCAAGGCAGGAACTCCTGTGCCGTGCTGTGTGCAGAGCCCTGCCTCTTCACATGGGGCCTGCTGGCTGCTAGAGAAACTGCTCTCCAGGTTGGATTCTCAGCACTCTGGAGGGCTTAAAAACATAAAAAATAAAGTATTTGGTTTTTAAGAACCTAGAAATCCATTTAAAGTGGCAAATAAGTTGTTATACTCTCAGTTCAGAATGATAGATTTGATATGGTTAGCTGCCTGGGGAATGGTGTTAGTGGGGTTGTGAACATGGAGCAGTCACAGCTCCTGTTTCTATGTGTGACAGGAGAACCCACAGCAGAAATCTTTTCCTGGTGGCACCACTCTGCCACAGGACTGAATGAGAAAACCATACCCTAGAGCACAGAGAAACCTCTGATTGCCTTCATTCATATCTAGAAATGCAGGAAATAAGAGGGCCCAAGTCTACGTGGAGGTGCTTGTCACTGACAGAGAGTTGAGCTCTTAGCAGGGTTGCACTGTTCCATTTGGATAAGTAAGCTAAGCAAACCTGTTTCTTCCCTCTATAGTAGGGGTTGGTTTAGAAAATCAGTGAAGCAGATGTATGAGCAGTAAACAGCTCCAAATACTTCTTTCTCTGTCTCTGATCTCTGTAGGAGAGAAGGGTATTCTTCCTTTGATCATGAACCAGTTACAGCATCTTCCATAGGAACCATACCACAGTACTACAAAGGCTTCATTCCAGACTGCTACAGTTTGATTAGGCTGGGATGGTCTCAAAATGTGAAACGTGATTGCTATTACACCTCCAGAGAGGCAAAACTCAGTTTGGCACTAAAGGCTGGGCAGCAAGAGGACAGCATCAAGCTCCTTTAAAGCAAAGCTGCATCTTTTCAATTCCATTGGAGACAGCTGATGGAAGTGAGGTTTTCCCTTGTTCCAGCATCGTTCTGTAGGTGCCTTTTGGAAGGTGCATTCAGAGAGGTTGGTCCATTGGCTTCAGAAGAGGAAATAAAGCAGAAGTGATGCCCATTTTGACTCCTACAGCAGGGCAGAGAGGGAAGCATGGCAGTCTGTGTGCCTCGGTTCACAGGCAAGGCACTGCGCGGCCCTCAGCCAGCAGTTATCTCTGTGCCTGCAGAGATGGGCACTGGGCACCCTTGCAGCGAAGGCTTGGCAGCTCAGAACAGCTCAGCTCAGGCTTGCAGGGCCCCAGCACACTCCCTGGTACCTGAAGTGATCACTGTGATCGTGCTTCAAGAGCTCCAACTCCTTTTGCCACTGGCAAACACTTTCTAAGATGCTGCCAAGCAGGGATCTGCTGCAGAGCAGACGCAGATGACCTCAGGAGGGGCCATGCTGTGCCCAGACATCACGCAGACGTATGCGGAGAAAGGGAACCAGCCCTTCCTCTTCATCTGCAGCTCGTGAGCCTTAGTAAGGACACTGCAGAGCTGCAGCCTTTGGACTTGCTGGAGCACAGGGATTTCCCCCTCCAGCAGTGTGAGGCTGCCCGGGAGGCGAGTGGAAGCAGAAAGCTCCTTGCGAGCCGTGTGTGCCAGCTGGGAGCATGCAGAGGAGAACACAGGTGAACACACCGCCCCAGCACCATTCCAGCGCCTCATGGCTAAGTACAATTAAGAAGGTACCTTATATGCAAATTATCAAAACACTCTTGATGAACTCATTTGCCCTTGAGGCATTACTGAGAGAAACCCTGAGTTAATAGTAATTACCTCTAGAAACAAACTAAGCAATGGCTCAGCTCATTCCCAAGGGCAAACTCCCTGCGCCAGTTTCCCAACTGTGAAGTTTTTAGGCTCAGCCATCAACATGCAATTTAGATATTGATTATGAGCACTTTCGTTCTGGTCATCGAGTTGCTCATCAAAACCTGCTTATCAAATCTTGTGCTTGCTTCTGAAGTTGAGATGTTCTGGACCTCAGTCTACAGGCAGAGGAATAAGCTTTTATTTTGTGTACTTTTAATGAATTTCTCTGCTTGTACTTTAAACTCAGACACAACAAATATTTCCATGAAATGCTGCAAAAGGCATTAAAAGAAACTGAGTTCCTCTCCAGACAGCATGTAAAATACAGGCCTGAAGAGGAATACAAAGGTCTTGCATTAATGCTTTGTTTGGGAGAAACTAATGCTGCCATTTTCTAAATGTTCTTGTTCTGCACAGGAGTCGTCCTCAGCTGGGCTCTGACCAGCCCTACTCTTCACCCAGGACCACTCTGATGTAGCAATACACAGCTGCTGAAAAGGCTCTGTTGATTTCACAGGGTTTAAAGTCTGTTATACTTGCAGGGCATCATCATGTGCCTGGAAGCTGAAACTTTAAATCAGACAAAGCTCTAAATTAAACAGCTTTTGCTAGGCATTAGGAATTGTCACGACCTGTGCTTTTAGATTGGGCCACACAGGAGAATCTCACCACGTGAATGTTAACTCTTCCTTATCTCTGCAAAATACAAGAGTGTTCTTACCCTTAACTTCTAATCTTTTAAGAAAATAGGAAGAGAGATGAAGGTGGTTTGGCATGAATAAGAATCAAAATTCAATCCTCAATTTTCTTATGGTTGGCAAATGTTTGCAGATGTTTTTTTCTGGTACTAGCTGGACTAGAACTACAGGATGCTGTAAGGTAAGAGGGCCAGTTAGGGGGCTATTGCCTGCCAAAACAACGGGTTTGCTAATAATGGCCATATTATTCTGGTTTGCATGGTTAAATCACCCAAGTAATTGGATCGATCTTTCTGTTTAACACATAAATGACAATCGGGGGCAAAAGCACAGCACAGATATAGTTTAGCTAAGAAAGAGGAATGACTGCAGTTAATTTATAGGCTTTGATCCCAAGTTTTGGGTAGGTTTTTGCCATGTCCTTATATGGTGGGAGAGTGCACAGCAGGGTGGGCCAGGTGGTGAAGAAGCGATGTGTGCAGTGCAGTTACTGAGGAGCTGCTGAGTGCTCCTGGGGTTGCAAATAGCTGCAGGAAGTCCTTTAGGTAAGGACTTGGCCCTCCACACACACTCGATTCTTCTGATGAAAGAAATGTTTTTTGCTGTAGCAGGAGGGGTCTGCACAAGGGGCAGGAGCAGTCTCCCTGCCAGGCAAAATAAGGCGTGGTGAGAATCCTTCGCTGTTACCCATTTGGAGCTCGCAGGAGGACACAAGCGGCTGGCTCCGGTGAGACAGAAGCAGAGTTCTGTTTGACGGCACTGGGCTGCTGCTGCTCACCGTTCGTGCTCACCACATCAAGGCTCTAACTCGATTTGTCTACCCTTATTTGAGCTGATTATATGACATGAACGAAGATGCTTTGTTTGCCACAATATTCTACTCAGACTCCTGATTGCAGAGTCCAACACTCAGAGAAGGTGGTGAGTGTGATTAGCAGCTGCTAATGAACCAGATTACTCCTAAAGCACACTGGTGAGTGCAGATGCCATGAGGCTCTGTAGTTCGGATAGATACTTCACATGCACAGGGCTGTTTTCCACTGGTGTTCAAGGCCAGAAGGGAGCAGCAGATCATCTGCTCTGACCTTAGTTGTGACACCCACCAGTGAATTTCAGCCAGTTGATGCCAACAGCTTGTTTTATAAGCCAGACATTTGGTCTTGTACCACAGATTAAACACAGACTGCCTCCTGCCCTCAGTTTGAATCAGTGCATAAACATCTCTCTTTAAAAATGCAGGTCCTCTTTCCACCTTGACTGTGTCTGCCTGCTCCTTATTATGGTTTATTAAAGCCTTTCTCTGCTGAGGTGGAAAGATCTTTAACACTATGCATTTGCTCCTCAAGGAAATACCTCTGCATTGTGGCAAATCGCCTTTCAATCTTCTTTTTGACCTGCTGAACAGATTAAGTTTTTAAGTCTCTTCTTCCAAGGCATTTTCTCTGCACTCAGTGATTTTTTGGTTCCTCTCTCTGCCTTCTGCCATTAGTTAATAGTGAGCAGCAGTAGAACGTGCAGGTCTCCAGAGCTGCAGTCAGCAGCACCACCCAGAGAGGCTAAGTCCCCACTTCTTTGTTGACAGCCAAGGACAAGCTTACACCGAGGTTACTGCAAGTTGGTTTTCTCCTGCAAACCCTTTTCAGGATTCCCCTGCCCACAACCAAGGACCACAAATCACCTTCACTAATGTAGGAACCGTTATTTTCTTGCACAGCTTCAGCCTGCTGCATGATCTCAGGACTCAGCAGGACTGCCTTGTTATTATCACCAGGTTCTGGCAGCAGTGTGCCTAAGGACTTCTTTTTTTATGAGTGATAAAAACGTTTAGTGGTAGCATTCAGCTGCCCTCTGCAGAGCCCTACTAGAAGTATCCTGATTTGATGATTCCTTATTAACAGATAATCTGATACATGGTAAGAAGCTGCTCTAGATCTACTTTATTGAAGTTACTTAGTGTTAATTAGCTAAAAAGCATGTTCAGTGGAAAAAAACGTGCCAAAAGGCTAACTTTATTTGATTTACAGTTTCCTTTTTTCACCAAAAGGGTAATCTCATCAAAAGCTGGATATAACCCATGCAGATATGCTATACCCCCAGTAATTCAAACCCCCCCAAAGATTTTGCTGCACTTGGATGCAGCTGCCATGGCCACCTGCCTCCGTTTTACCAGGACACTGAAATGTTGTGCTTGTCATCCCAAATCTTTTGGTGTGGAGCTCTGGGATGAACACTGTCCTTTTTTTCTTTCCTTATACTCTTTCATCCACAGATACAATAAAAATACACCATGTTGCTTTTCTTTCCTGGTATGCTGCTATGCCTTGCAACATTTAATGTAGAACCTGTATCCTCGACACCTTGCTGGCACCTACCGCATGCTAAGAGAACAAAACAGCCCAGGTTCAAGTAATTCTGCTGCCTTCTCTGATTGCCAGAAACCCTGCCCAGTGACTGCTGCAGGGGAGAGGGTTAGCTGCAATTAAATGGACACAGGTGTCTCAGGACTTAACTGTCTCACCCTGAGCTTGTTTCCCCCAGCCCTTCGGAGCTGGTTGGTGAAGCCCACAAGATGAAGGTGCCTACATCCCACGGAACTGCCATAAGGACAGGACATCCGCATCTGCTTCTGCAGTTTGCACAGGAAAGTCCACCTCATTTCTTTTGAGTTGATATTAGTTTTAAAAGTAGTGCTGCAGTTCAAAAGTCACAGGTGTTGTTCTTTGTAGTAATAAGCACAGAAATCTGAGTACAATAGGTGGGTACACTTGTCTTGGAGGTTAGCTATCTACAGCACTGGAGGGCAGACAGACTGGCAAACAGCAGCATGTCCTCCTTGCCCTGCACCACTCAGGTGTGACCCCAGCACAAACACACTCTTCAGCTTAGTGCAGGCACAGTAATGATGGGCCTTCAGAAAAGAATGGTTTGAGACTGACTGACCCAAAGGTGGAGTACTGTGCAATGTGCCTGTCAGCATAAGCCAACTGGTAAATATAATTAAGCTAGCATCTCAAGTACATGGATGTGGATCGTATTAACTGATGCCCATCCAGAGGCAATGTAGCAGCTGCTAAACAGGATGGTAAAGGATTTGCCCTTTGCATTGCTTTAAAGGTCTTGCAAGGCACTGTGTGGCGAACCAGGCAGGAGAACAGGCTGACCTAAATATCCCTTTGGGATGATGCTAATTCATGTGTGACAGGTGTGCTTCACTAAAGATTCCTGCAGAGCAAATGTTCCTGGCTGAGGTTAGTCCAGATCCCCAGGAATGTGTTTAGTGGATTGAGTGGATTGAGTACCACAGTGTGTGTGCACTGTCTGCAGGCAAGACTGAACTGAAGACCTTGAAAAGTAAAAATTCAAGATGTTTAAAAACTGAAGTGAGTTTCATTAGGAGCAAAATGAGCACCAGGTAAGTGTGTTAGCTCCTTCTACATGGAAGGAGAGAGCAGTTGGTTTAGATGGCTAGGAAGGAATGCCTGTGATGTTCCCTGTGCATGCACTGTGGGGCTATGTGCACACTGCAGCTGCCACTGCTCTTGGCTGTGCTTTACCTGGACTCTCAGCTTTACCAAGGGAAGGTTTCTTAATTCATTTGCCAGCATGTGGAGGTTAAGCCTTCCAATGTTTAATTAGGGGGCTGCAGGTGTTTTGCTTCTTGGCCCTGAAATTCAATGCAGATACCCTTCAGATACCTTATGTGTTGTAAATTCCCTAGTGGAATGGGAACCAGTATGTCCTTGCTGGCAGCTGAAACTCTAAAAAGCAGGTCAAACCAATAGTTTGACAGAAAACCAGTGCAGGCAAGAGCATGAGACAGGCTGGCTACAAGAGCAATCCACTCTAAGCTTTCTATCAAGAAGGCTCCTGCTAGCACTGAGAGCAGAGGTAAAGAAAAGCTGATGCCCCTTCCCATCAAAGCAAGACTTGGAGCATCCAGTTACAGGAGAAACCTTGTTACTGACTTTTGGCAAGTCTCCCTCTGAGCTGAACTGATCTTTTTGAGTCTTCTCAAACTTCTCAAGTGGAGAGATGGTGCAGCTCAGTACACTGAGCTTGGAGTTTGTTTCACCCTGTGTGTTTCCCTTCACGGTTATTTTTGTTCTCATCTTCTTTATGCTGCATTTTTTGTTCATAATGATAAACTGGTAAGCTCTCTGAAAGTTAATCCCTGTTAGCTTTGTAGCTTCTACGTTAATCTCTTGTTAGCTTTGATGCTTGTATCTCTGGAGCTGATTTGCATTCCCTAATCCAGAGCTGAATCTCTTTGCTCTCAGTGCTTATGTTTGCATGGATATATATTTTTAAAACAATTAGCTGAAGGACTCTCCCCACAGAATGTAACACAGATTGAAGACATTTTATATAAGCTGATGCTTAAATGGCTTTCAAGCCAGCTATGATTTTTTTCCTGGCTTGGGAACAGACAAGCCATATGTTTACAATTTTTAACATTAGCCTTCAGCTCCAGCTCCAGCATACCACCTTTGAGAAGCTTGCTTTACCACTTCTGGTGGCTTGCAGCACAATGACTTAAGGAATTCCAGACACGCAACTGCAAGGTGAGCAGGGCTGGACTTGTGAGAATCTGAGAAATCTGAGTTCAGCAACAGCCCAGGTAAACCATGGCAAACAGAAGTCTCACTGAGTGCAGCAACAGCCCAGCCATCAATGCAGCTGCAAAGGCGAGTGTGGTTGGTGCCCTCTGTATGCTATTGTAACCCAGCTCTGGCAGGCTGGAGGAATTTTCTTGGAGTTAGTGTGGCATCAGAGCTTGCTAACTGAAGAAAGGAAAGAAGAAATCAAAGCAGTCATGTCTCAACCTTTTTCCAAATGCAATCTTTGATTTCACAAACTCTGCTTTTCTCTACAGTAAACTCGATTGGCTTTGAGATCAGAGCACTCCAGACACCGTCACTGATTTCACAGGACCTGTCAAGGCACAGTTATTTTGTTGGTTTTGGTTTTTTTTTTACTTCCCTTCTTTTGTTGCCCATAGGATGCTGTAGTCTGCCTGCTGTTTATCTCATTAATATTCACTCTTATGGCAAATCCTCATTCCTGGATGCTCACTTTTATAGGTGGTTGCATCCACAGCCACGTGTGCTGGCCTGCCAGAGAGAAATCAGGCAGCTGCCCATTAGTTAGGCTGGGGCAGCTACAGCAGTGGAGGCAGAGGCCATGCCTTACACACTCCCAAACTTTGGCTCTTCATACATTAACCTGTAAGTGGCACTAGCTGGAACAACTAAGGAACACAGCAGTCTGAACAAAGCTTTCCTCCATCAGAGATTTCTGCAGGGCAGCAATGCCTCCCTCCATGTAGCTACCATAGGCACACAGCCATTCCCTTTGCCTTCACTACCACAAGTCCTGCACATAATTTATCCATTCAGTCTGTTCGTTTCTGCTATTCCCTTGCTCTGTTGCAGTGACTGCAGAGTGGATAGAGATCCAAATGTCTTTTCAAAGTCTCCCGACATGACAGATTGTTGTGATGGCTTCTCCAGGCCAGCGCTGTCCTGAGACACACAGCTCCAGCTGTGAAACCAGGCAGGCTCAACTGTCCTCACACCACTTGTGCCACCGTGCTCAGATCCAACGCACACAGAAGTGGATGTTTCACACTTGCAGTGTGGAGATGTACTTGTGAGGGTTTTTTCCAAAGAAGAATTGATCAAAAAGGCCAACAAATCTGAACACACCTCATGACAATGCTGGCAGTGACACTGCACAGATCAGCTTAGTGGACAGCTATAAACTGCAGATTTTATGTTTCTATATGTACCAGAAAATAGTTTGTGGTGATCAGATTAATTAGAGTGCTGGGATGCATTTTTCAAGAGGCTCTATCCTTTGCATGCTTATATAACCCTCAATGGTGACTCAGCCATCACATTAACACAGAACTGGAGAGTGCTCACAGTTCATATGTTTTTAATCCCCCCCCCC
>WBNM01034644.1:101231-133550 GCA_013399055.1 Ramphastos sulfuratus | reverse complement strand
CAGGTAGACATTGTGCCCTTGATCACCATTCTCTGTGTGCCACCATCCAGCCAATTCCTTATCCAGCAAAATAGCTGAAATAATCTTTATTTCTTTTGAAATTGAATCCTTCCTCAACAAGTAAATAATGGCAAATTCAAGTGGACATCTGCAATTACTTTCAACAGTTTTCCAGCCCTGCGGCAGAGGTGGCACATAACAGGGTTGGCATTGGTATTTCTTGCCTGGCCTTTGCTGCTGCAGCTCCTGCTAGTATCTCTCCTCTGTAGAGCTTGTTAGTCATTCTTTTCCCTGTTCACTCATTTAATTGGTTAGCTAGCAACTCATCTTCATCTTTTTATCTCCGTTTGCCCATTTCATGTTTTTCTGTTAATGCAGTAGACTAAATACTGCTTATAGAGGCAGAGCACTGGGTGGTTTTTTGTAGTGCCCACAGCTGCATTGTAGAGTCCAGTGCAAAACAGTTATGAGTTGCTTCCCATGATTATTTCTATAGATAAACCAGGTTTGACTGAAACACACAGGAGGAAGAGGTTGGTACTGCAGCACCAAAAGTACTTTTTGTAGAGGGTGAAGTTGAGCTTTTCAGATGGATGATTCAGAAGCTGAATTAAACCACAGATAAGCAACTGGAGTAGCTGTTTGTAGGTAAGTTTGTCATTGCTAAATCTGGCACAGGGAAGCCAGCTTTGTAGAGCACCATATTAGCTTTGTTCAAGGGAGAGTGTCTTGCTGGTCTTCAAAATGTGCTCAGGAATGTGACGGTGATGTAGAACAGCATTGCAGTAACCCAGCTCTGCTGTCACGTCCTGCTTTGCACTGAGTATTTCTGAAGTATTTAAAGATTTGGGTCTCTATCACTACTCCTTATCTTTTCCTCCTGTGTCTCTCACCCTTCCCCCACGTGGGTGTAGAAGTTACAGGAATCATGGGGAAGGTTAGAAGGTAGGGTTGGAAGGGCAATCTTCATCCCAAGGATCAGCCATGCTTTTCGTTGTTCCTGGCAGGTGTCTGTGCCCACAGCACCTTTAGTGGTGATGTCTTTGTCTTAGGTAACCTACTACTGAGTACCATTGTGAAAAGGAGTTGTTTCCCAAGGATCTAACCTACATCTCTGTGTGAGCCTCTTGCGTCTTAATCACAACCATGAAGAAGTTTACTGTCTGATGTGGAGTCTGCACCCTTTGGAGACTAACTAGCATTTGACAGCTTTTCCATTTTTTTTTCTTATAGATAGGAGGCATTGTGTATTTCTTTTAGGGCCTTGAATATTGTGTGATTATATTCCTGAGAGAGTCTTCAGTCCTGAACATACTTCCCTGTGTTTCATGTGAAATTAACTGTGATAGATTAACAGGATGCTCTTGTCTCTGGGCCATGTATGCTTGTTTCCCTTCCCTTCAGGTATTGAGCCCAGCCTGTTCACTGCAGGTTCCTGCTGATCATTCTTGTGTGCCTTCCCTTGCTGCCAGGATGGTACATTCTGCTTCAAAATTCCTTCCCCACTCTACTGGGTTGTGATGTTTCTCTATAAATAATGTAGCAATGCTCACCCTTTCAGAGGCAGGGCCTTCAGAGTGTGCAGCAAAGCCTTCTTGCTTCTTAGTGTAAAGGGCTGTTCTCAATGGTATGCAGCATTCTCTTCTCATAATATTCTGCCTGCATAGTTAATTGAAAGGAAGAGAGGATGTGAAATGTGGCAGAGCAAGTGGAGAGGAAGAAAAGAGATGTCCTGGCTGAGGAGTGTTCAGCAGTGGCACCTGCGGTAGACCAGAGCAATTCTGGTCTCTCGGGGTCCTTCAGACTATTTTAACAATACAATGATAATTAAAACTTAGAAAGAATTTCTTCTCTTGAAATTAACGTTGAACTGGAGGATAAAGCCTTTTTGATCTTCTAATCATTAAAATGTTGGGTTTGGTCTGCAAACTGGAGCAGTTTGCTTTTGAAACAGCATGTGGGGAACTGTCTGGCAGTTATCTTAAGTACAGACTCCTCTTGAAAGCTGTATTAAAAATTGAGAGGTAGGAAAGGTTGAATCTGGGAAGAGAAGCTCAGTCCTGACTATAGATTCAACTGCAAAACATTTTAAAGATGTGTTTTAAGTGGAGGGTTTCTATCCATTTGTGTAATTTATCATTTTGTCTGTCCATGCAGCAAAGAGAGAAGAGTTCTTTCAATCAGTGCTTAAAGCTTTAAAATGACTGTCCTGGGTTTGAACTGAAATGACAGGGAGAAGTTGTGCCTGAAAATGTAAAACTCTTCACATGCAATTCGAAAGGCTTTTCTGAACTCTGCCCCAGAAAGAAAAGGGGGAAAGTGTTTGCAAGAATTCTTTTTGTTTATCTGATTTCTACAAGCAGCCAAAACCTCTCTATCCCTTCCTGGTCTGTTGCTAATTGAGTGGAGTCCTGGGAGAGCTTGCCAGAATTAACCATCAGTTAATCTGTCCAGAAGTCCTCGATGTCTGCAGTGACTACATGCAGTAGGTGAACTGAAGGATGCTTGCAGCAGCCTGGTAGCATTTTGTAATTGGATTGCTGAAACTTTCCTGTCCCAGCTGTCCCCATCTGGCATCCTCACTGCCACAAGACAAAGCAGAGGTGTAATTGATCTGTTCCCCTGTTCTGTTCCCTCCCCGTTTGTACAGCACATCCTGTGCAGCACATGGACAACACAGGCTGCATCCGCTTGAGCTCTGAGTACTCTGCAGGAGTCAGGCAGTACAGTTGGAGTGGGGAAACTTTGGGGTTGTTGTTACTGTTCTGGATCTTCAGATTTATTCTCTTCATCCTAAAAAGAGTTTCGAAGGTCACATTTTATTGGCTAGGGTAAGGACCAGAACGTCAGCTGACATTTGGTGTAGGCCTCTTGTTCTAATAAATCATCTGAAAGCAGATATAGTTAAAACTATTAATACAGCAAGTTGGTGTATTGGTTCTAGTTTAAGCTTCCTGGAGCCCAAAAGGCTAACAGAACAATACAATAATAGGATGCCTTCCCCTCTCCCCCAGGAGGAAAGACAGGAATTAGATGTTGAGAGTGAAAAGGGGTAAAACACCCAAGGAACAGTCTTGCTTCGGCTTGGAAGTTAAAAGAAAAAACCTTAACAATAAATAACAGGTATTTAAGGTAAGGGAAGTTACAAAAGGGTATAGGGAAGGGAAACAACATACAAAATATATGACCAGACTGGTGTCAGTGGATGGAGGTGGATTCGGGAGGTGGTTGTCCCACCCTGTAGTAGGGTGGCCACGTGGCTAAAGCAGGAGCAGCAGGAGCAAGGGTGCTGCTGGCAGGCAGGTCAAAGAGAAACACAAATTCCTCCGGTTTTATAGGGGGTCTAGGCAGGAAGTGGGAGTGGGCCACCCCCAGGAGGGTTAACCCTTTACAGCTGGTAGTGGAGGGAGCAGGGCTGCTCAGCAGAGGCTGCACTGGCAGCGCTCAGCACAGTCGATGATCTTGAACTCAGGAATGAGATGCTGCCTTGTCTTTTTGAGATAGCCCTAGAAGAATGTTTACTGCAATAACTAGGCTAGAGGAATTCCTGTGATGTACAGGTGGGTTAATATGACACTAAATGCATCACTTCGCTGCAAAAGTGTGAAGTGAAACTTTATTTCTCTTATGTTTCAGCCTTTCTGACTTCATGTCAAAAAATGCTTCAGACTTTTGTCAACCATTTCTGTTGCCATCACAGTGCAAGCAAAGCTTTTGGGCATCTATGAATCTGGTCATTGAGCACTATGAACATCAGTTTGAAGTCAGACAGTCTTTATGGTGATGTTGGCAAGATTTCTTCTTACCAGCTACCAGCCATGTGCCTTAAGTGGAATTATTGTTAATGGCACAGAAATCTGATTTAGTAGCCAGATGTTTCCTGCATGTTCTCTGAGCAAGTCCTAGGTTCTTCTAGGACTTATGCTGAGGTGTGACTTGCTCAATTAGTGACCTGATCAGATAGAATCACAGAATGTCAGGGGCTGAAAGGGACCTCCAAAGCTCATCCAGTCCAAGCACCCTGCAGAGCAGGATCACCCAGAGCAGATCACACAGGAACACATCCAGGCAGGGTTCGATTATTTCCAGAGAGGGAGACTCCACAACCCCCCATGGCAGCCTGTGCCAGGGTTCTGGCACCCTCACAGGGAAAAAATTCCTCCTCATGTTTCCATGGAACTTCCTATGCCTCAACTTCCACCATTGCCTCTTGTGCTGTCCCTGGGCATCACCCAGCAGAGCCTGGCTCCAGCCTCCTGATGCTCACCCTGCACATATTGATCCCCATTGCTGAGGTCACCTCTCAGTCTCCTCCTCCCCCAGCAGCACAGCCCCAGCTCCCTCAGGCTCTCCTCCTAACAGAGCTGTTCCATTCNCCATCCCGTTGACCACAGCTCTCTGACTTCTTTCTTTCAACCAGTTCCCATCCACCTCACTCCCTGCTCACCCAGGCCACACTGCTTCAGGTTAGCTGTGAGGATGCTGTGGCAGACAGTGTCAAATGCTTTACTGAAATCAAGATAAACCACGTCCACTGCTCTGCCATCATCTATCCACCTGGTGATGTCCTCACCAAAGGCTGTCAGGTTGGTCAAACGTGACTGCCTCTTGGTAAAACCATGTTGGCTGCTCCTAATCACCCTCTTGTCCTTGATATGCCTAAGGATGGTGCTGAGGATAAGTTGCTCCATCACTTTTCCAGGGATGGAGGTGATGCTGACTGGTCTAGAGTTGCCTGGGTCTTCTTCCTCACCCTTTTTGAAGCCTGGAGTGATGTTTGCCCTCCTCCAGTCCCCAGGCAGCTCTCCTGTGCTCCATGACTTACTGAAGATGGTGGAGAGTGCTCTCCCGATGCCCTGTGCCAGCTCCTTCAGCACCCGCAGGTGATGCCATCAGGCCCCGTGGGCTTATGGATGTCCAGATCACTCAACTGTTCCTTAACCCAGTCCTCATCAGCCAGGAAAGACTCCTTTGTCATGCTCTCTTCTGGTGCCTCAGCTGTCAGGGGCTCCTGAGGACCATCTCCAGCAGTGTAGATGGAGACGAATAAGACATTTAGTAACTCTGCCTTCTTTGTGCCCTCTGTCACCAGGCACCCTCCTCACTCAGCAGAGGGCCTGCACTGCCTCTGGTGTTAGCTTTTCCTGCAGTGGATTTGAAGAAGCCCTACTGTTATCCTTGACCTCCTCTGCCAGGCTGAGTTCCCTGGCCTTCCTAGTTGCCATAGGAGTATGGAAGGTGAGCAATGTCTTTTCCAAGAGCAGCTGGTCTGAATTGAGGCAAAATATCTGTGAAATTTGCCACACTGATTGCATGCAAATATATTAAAGAGCACAGAAGAAGATAAAGACATTTCTAAGAATGCTGTTTTGACCAACAGGAATGCTTCAGTCGTACTGGGCTTTGTTGGAGGAAAGACTGCATGACACTGCTGGAGGAAACAGTGGCAATGTTTGTAAGTTGAGAGAAGCCAAGCTCAGTGATCAGAGCTATTCTGAAGTGCAGGTCCTTCAGTCTGCTAGACCATAGGAGCTGGCAGCTGTCTGCACCCCATTTCTGAGCAGTTCAGTCCTGGGTTGTGCCTTTGACCTTGTTCTGGCTCAGCTTTAGTGCACTTCTCTGGGAGCTTTTTCAGCTTGCAGCTCTGAGCCTGATTTCTCCCAACACTTCCAACTGAAGTGTGAAGTGAGTGGCAGGAATTTCACTGGAATTTCAAAGAGGATGTCAGTCCTAGGCAGTTCAGTCCAAGTTGGAGATGTAGGACTGTTATGCCTCTAACTTGTCCTTGGCAGAAAGGTTCTGTTGTTGACAATGTGACAGAGCTGGGAGTGGGTGGAGAAGAACTTGTTTGGCAGTTGGCAGAAGGGTGCATTAATATTGAAGCTACTGTGTAAATATTTTCCTGCTGTTGTTGAGACACTTTGGTTTCTAAGCTAGGTGTGAATAAAAGCTACTGTCTGTGAGTTCCTTCCAGGCTTTGTTTATTGATAACAGGGCATTCACTTCTTCAGTGGGCAATTTGCTTAGAAGCCAAGATAAAACATTATTAATATCTGCTGGACAGTTCCTAGATATTATCAGAGAGTTTAATTTCCTTTGTGCTTTATTTGGTTTGGGGCAATGCTAAAAATTTTCCACTTAAAATACATGTCAGCCTTTCTCATTTTTCTCTTTGCTTCCTCTAAGCTGGAGAAACAATCAATACAGATAGATTTTTATACCTGTGTGTGTTTTATGTGCGCACCTACACATGCACACAGCCTTCTGCCCTGCTCTGTATGAAATAGCACTTTCCTGGTTGTTGACAGCTGTGAGTTTTGGTCTTTCTGTGTCTCTGAAGCTCTAGATCCTTTAGATGGTCAAAGCGCTTCCATGAGACCTCACAGAGAATGTAGCTTTTGGTGCAGAATCTTCATCTACAGTGCTCCTGTGTCACTGGTTCTGGAGGCTGCTGGCTTGATTTAATTTGTTTAGAAGTAATGGTCATCCAAAGTTCTTCTGTATCTATGGAAGGGCAGTCCCCATCTGATTTGCCATTCGTGTTTTAGCCCATTCTGTGCACGGACAGGAGGCATCTGAAGTGCTGGTGTGCTGTGAGCAGTGCCAGCAGGACTGACTTTCTCAGTGCAATGTGGCATCCCAACCTTTTACACAGTGGCTTTGTGCCCAGCACACTAACTGCAGGGATCAGTTCATTAGTTTGATTTTTGGGAAGTGATATCCTGCTTCACAAAGTACTGTACAGGTTTGTCTGCTCATTTGGGTGCTTGGATCCTCTAAAGGTGGTCTGCATTGGTGTTAGAGGTTAGGAAGCAAGCTCCTGCTCAGAGGCGTATTGGTTATTCCCCCCTGCAGTGCATTGTTTGTGCTCTGCAGTGGTCTCTGACTGCAGACTGGATTCTGGTGCTGACATAAACTGCAAGGGATGCCTCCAGTCACCAATCCACCCTCAGTCCTTGGAACCAGTTGAGAGTTAGTTGGAAGCAGAATCCTGCAGGGTGTGGCCGTTGAGGTTCCAGCAGCAGCTCTGTTGTTCTCCAGAGCCCCTGCACTCCACTGCTGGCTGGTACCCATCTAGCCAGGCTGTGCTCTTGCACAGCATGGGGTTCTGGAGAAGGCTGCAGCATTCACTGTACCACAGAGGAGCCCCAAGAAGGAAGATCATTTTCTAGCTGAATGCTGATCATTCCAAAGTGGGAAGTCCCAGCTTCCCACGGCTATCTCTGTGTTCAGTAAGCGCTCAGTGTACGACGCTGTAATGCAGTCTGCTCAAGGAGCCTCACTTGCTGCCATCTGGACAGGGGTGCTGCTTGCCAAGCCTCCAAGTTGGGGAGCACACGGAGGGCAGCAAGGGAAGCCAAGGGCACTTCTAAGCAGAGTCCTTCAGGGTAACCTCAGCTTGCTCACTTTTGCCATTACAGCTGCTGTGACCTCAGTGGTCACTGTCTTTGTCCATGTAGGTGACCGGGAAGGAAGGTCAGGGCTGGTCTGTGCCTGGTGCTCTGTGCCCAGTGCTCCAAGTCAATAGTTAGAAGTAGTGGGAACCTTGCAGAGGACATGAGATACTCAGATCAGCATTTTTCTTTTGCTGTTCTAGGCTGTTCGTGTATTGCAAGAATCCTCAGCCCCTTCACCAGTTCAGGAAAAGCATGGTGATGCCACCAGGATGTTCTAGGGGGCTGTGCTGCAGAGACTGAAAATCAAGGTCCATACAGCATACCCAAGGAGTTTCACAGGAAGTGACATTTTCACCTTGCCTTTTTCTGGCTCCATCATGTGCAAGTGATATAATTATGGCTGTTAGTGCATTAGTCTGTTGGCATGGAGCTGAAGTGATGAAGAAATCAAGCCGAAGCTGCGCAGTTACAGCCACATCAATTTTGTGAGCAGCAAGGGGGTTGTGCTCTCATGCAGAACTCAGTCTCACTTGGCTATCAGGGAGAGTCAGGAGTTCATTAGCTCATACAGCAGCTTTGTTCTCCACAGTGATTTGAAGGCTCTTCCTCTCTTCAGAACTGAAAAGAGAACTTCTGTTGGATTAAATGAACTGCTTTGATAGTAAAAACATTCTGGAGGAGACAGATCTTTTACTGCAGTCCTTTCAGTGACTGTCAGGTCTACAAAGAGTTAAAGGTGTGCTGTGAAAATGACTTTAGAGCCATGCTTTCAATGGGGTTTTGTCATTAGATCTATAGGCACTCTTTCCAAGAAGGAAAAGGGGACAGACCTTTAGAGATTTGGTCTTGGTTTACTTTGGGAAGTGTCCTGGAGGCAGGGAATTACTGTGGCTGAAGCAGGAATTAAGAAAATGGAATTATTTTATTTTCCCAAAAGCCCTGCCCCCATACTCTATACAGAATCAGTTTAGGTTTATTTACAGGTTCTAATTTGATCAGGAATTCCTCTACAGGATGTCATGGACAGATGTAGAGATGTAGGAAGTCAGGCAATGCCAAAGGCTAAGCTACAAACACAGCTTCCCCCCACTACCAGTCAGGCTGAGCAGACAACGGAGGGCACAGCAGCAGGCTTTGCTCACAGGGGTGAGAGAGGCATTGGGAGATGCTCCCTTGCTGGATTCCCTGTGGCTCGGCTGCCTTCTGATGCCACAAGCAATATCCAATAGCCCAGATCCAGGCGGCAGCAGCCCAAGGTGGGTGGCAAAGCCACCAGAGTCAGGAGTGTCTCCAAACACGACTGCCACAGACAGGGATCGGTGACAGCGACGCTGCCTCGGCAGGGCAGAGCCAAACCGCTCAGGTCTGCCCCGTGCGGAACAGCAGCCAGAACTCGGCTGCAGTATGGTCCGAGAGCAGCTGGGTCTGGGTGCCGCCGGCAGTGCTCTCCAATGGACCCCAGGGCTTGCCAAGCCTGCAAACTTGCACAGAGCAGCGCAGAAGTGGGGAGAGGCGTCCAAAGGCAGGGTCGGTGCAAACCCAGAGCCCTGTGAAAGGTAGGAGCTGCCCAAAAGCGAGGATGGTCCCAACGGGAGCTGTGTCACGACGGGAGGCTCTTGAGGTGGGCACCACCTGGCGCCTTCTGCCTTGCTCTGTTTATGCTTCTCCAGACCCAGTGTCCATTTGCCATTTACACTGGCCAGGAAAGCCCAGGCAGCTGCCAGCCCCATCCCAGTGCATGCTGCCTCACGGCTCAGCACACGGGTGGGGAAAGGCTCCTGCTGCTGCGCCCCCTCAAGCCCGCAGGGCCCCGGGGAAGTAGTTTTCTGGCTGCCTTCTCCTCGCCATTCACACCTGCAGGGTTGGGGGAGAAGGAAGGAACTTGTAGTGCTCTGGAGCAGAAAGTCAGTTTCAGATGGTGACAGCCCAAACTTCACACTGTCTCAGAAATTACTGCTGAGCAGGGGTGTTTAAACCACTGCTTTAACACATTCAAACCTTTAGGGTTTGCATTAAATCTTCCTGACCACTTACACAGTCTCGATTTGTCATTCAACAATGAAGTGCTGCTTAAGTCTTACTAATTGCACCTTTTTATTATCTGCTGATGTCTAGGAGTAGTTTTTCCCTGAACTATTCAGAAACAGATCTGAACCTACAAAGTGATTACTTTGTGTTGGCAGGGTTAAGGGCCCCACCTCTCACTAGCGGTTGTCTACCTCCTCTGATCCACGAAGTCCTTTCATTCAGTTAGGCCATGCCACATCCTTTGTTTTGTACTGAATGACCTACCCAGAAGGTGGTGGTGTGGTGAAAGGAGTCCCTGCTTGAGCTGTGTGATGCTCCTGCCTGTCCCCTAATGTACAGGCAGTGCAAATGTGCAAGAGCTTCATCAAGCTGGCTCGGAGGGAAGCTTTGTAGAAGGCTTTGCTGTTTGAAACAGAAAGATACCAGTCACAGAGAAGTGGTTCTACTCCTGTTTTCTGGCAAAAAACTTGTCTTCTAGGTCTTGTTCAATGTCAGGCTTCAGAGCACTTCCATTCACTTCTGCTTTATGTTGTATTTCTCTCTTCCTCGGTGCTCAGTGCAGCATTTCCCTTGCCCTCTGTTTCCTCCTGCTTGACATAAAGACTGTGTTTTCTTCATAGGATGTCTTCCCTTCCCGTGTTTTTCATCACTGTAGTTCTTGCCTGGTGCCACATTTCTGTGGTCATGTAAATATTTTTTTTTCTTGTAGCCTTTTCATCTTTCACATTTTCTTAATCTGGAAGAATGCTGCATTAGTTCTGTCCGACCTGGCCCTTCTAATCAGAACAAAGTGAAGAAGTTCTCAGCTTCAGCATAGTTCTGTACTCTGTGACCTCCTGTTGGCTTTCCTACTTTTTGGCTTGCAGGTCTTCACTGTGTCTCCTAGGTCTGGAGTTTGTATTTGTTCCCTGAAAATTCAGCAAAGGCTGCACGAGTTAGCTCTGTGAAGTCTGTGCTACACATGGGGAAGGAAAAGGAGCTGGGAGGAGTGGTGTGAAATGCGATCCAAACAGAGGTGATCTCTGGAAGGTGCTTTCATCTTCCCTCTCCAGCCCTTATTACAGTTCCCTGTATGGACAAGGCTAGTAATGGATTCTCATCTCCTCATGATCACTCTCTGCACTAATCTATAAAAGGGATGATTCTCAGTCATTAAGCTTTAATTGTTGCCTCTTCTGTTATCCATCTATTGACAGGAGCCCTCTCAGAACTGATTTTTGTCCCCTTACTGTGTGCTGTTGAATGAAAACAGTTCAGCTGAGCTCTTTCCAGAGCAGCATAGGGTTTCTATGCCATCAGGAGAAATATTTTTTTGACTTTCTTTTTGAGCAGTGGTGCAAAACTACCTTATGCTTAGAGTACCTCACAACATCAGCTCAAGTGGGGTCTCTGTGTAAGGTAGGCAAGGATGGCTTAGCTCCTTCAGTTCACAGGTGTGTGTTTTTTTTTCTCTAACAGAATCTGCAAGTGGATGCTTGGGGAGGAGAAGGGATGTCCCTTCACCAACCCATAACCTCCCACCTCTCAGCTGGTTTCACCTCTGATTTTCTTGACTCTAATGTTTTCCACTAGGGGCTCTCTGTGATGAGTATTTGGTCCTGATGAATCCAGAAAAAGAACTGGAATAGAGTCCTTGGCTAAAAGCAATCTTCAGGGGTGGGCTGGACCACAGCCAAAACATGGAGAAAGGTCTGTGGCTGTCATCTAGGAGAGAAGTTCAGTTTTGGTTTGACAACTGAAAGGTGAAGTCAGCCAGGTGCAGATTTTGTGTTCTTGATACTTGATTAACTTCTAGTTCGTTTACTTGAGGCTTTAATTTACTTTGTTACTGTTTAGATGTAGTGATTACAACACTTCTTTGTGGCTTCCCATAACCCACACAGCTTCTGTAAGTGCTTTGCAGTTTGTTTTCTGTGGTGTGCTGTCTTCTTGTACCAGCAGAGCAGGGTGGCACACCACAGTGCTGCCTTGTTGGGTGTTGGGAAGCAGCTTGGGTACAGTTTTGTTAGCAAGAACATGAGAACCAGGCTGTGCTCTTGCTGAGGGTGAGACCATGAGAACCAGGCTGTGCTCTTGCTGAGGGTGAGACCATGAGAACCAGGCTGTGCTCTTGCTGAGGGTGAGACCATGAGAACCAGGCTGTGCACTTGCTGAGGGTGAGACCATGAGAACCAGGCTGTGCACTTGCTGAGAGTGGGCAGATTTCACTCTTAATTTTCCCCACTGATTAGAACAACGTTAATTTAATCACCAAAGAAGTGATCAGCTGTGGTTTAGGCTGTAGGGGTGACACCAAGTTCTGGAGACTAGGCAGTACTTAGTAGTAAGGTCCCTGTCATGAGAAATGACAGATGGAATTATTACAAGAAAAGAACTTGGCAGGTAACCTGAAATCAATTTTTCCGTGCCATTAATTTGGGGAGAAGTGCTTTAGGGTTTGCAGAAATGTAATAAAAATGCATAAGGTGCTATTTGGTGTTGCACAGCCTTTACATTTATACTGGCTTATTAAAGATTTAATTAAGTTTGCTATAAAGGGAGGGGGTGCAGTCCTGCAGAGAAGTGTGGCTGACTGTGTGGGTTCACAGTAATTAGGGCTTCAGGGATAAGACAAAGGAGCTCTGCAGCTGATAAATATGAAAGGGAACCTAGCAGAAGTGACAAGGTTTTGCCTGGCACATCTGCTGGGTGTTTTTGTGCTAGCCCTGCTCCTCTTGTCTTGTCTGCCTGAAAACCACAAAGCACTGGCAGCTGTTGCCATGTCCAGGCCCAGCAAGGGGAAAGTTCTGATACTGCAGAAACAGTCCCTTAGGACTAGGCCAGTGACCACCTTACTGCCGAGCTGCACCAGCTGTGCAGAGTGCTTATGCAGAGGGCTGCTTTGGAACTCCTTTGGCATCAATTTCATACTGTGCTCAGGAGTTCTTCCACCTCTTAGTCAAGGAGCTTTGGCATTGTTTTTGCTAGGTCACCATGAAGTGTTTTCCACTGAGAACAAGAGGAGCTAGTGGAACCTTCCTGTGTCACAGGCACTCGTGGAATCATGCTGACTGGTCTCTATTGTGCTCTCCTGAGACTCGGATCCTTTCAGTGTGGAGGTGACCTAAACAATGTACCTTGAGGTCTAAGCTGATGCTTTTGTTGCAGTATCTTTTCTCAATTCCTAAGTCATCCTTTTGATAGTTCTCATTATGTTTTTAATTACTTCCATGCTTGTTAAAAAAACAGTAAGCTGAAACAATAGGGAAAAGCTCTCTAGTTGTGTAAGCCATTACCTAGAGTTACTTTTCTCAACTCCTAAACACCTGACTTATGTTTAATGCAGCACAGTGGGGTGCTGAAGTGAACTCTGTGCTTGGTTACAGGACTGCAGTCCTGCTCTGGGATTCATTCTGCTGATTTATTTTCTATTTTCATCTGTTTTATTTAAAATTGTGACAAATTTTGGAAAGTCTTAATGACAGCAAGGAGGAACCTCTTATCTTTTGGGGGAAAAAAAAAAAGTCAGTGGTGGATTGTCCTCCATGAAATCAAGGCTCATTTTAAAACCATCTGGGCAAGAGACAGCCATGTAAACCATGGAGCAGGTCACTTTCTGTCCTGTGTTTTCTGCAGTGGAAGAGGATGTGCATGTGATTACTTTCATAGAATCACAGAATGATTTAGGTTGGAAGGGACCTCAAAGCTCATCCATTTCCAACACCCTGCCATAGGCAGGGACACCTCCCACTAGAACACGTTGCTCAAGGCCTCATCCAGCCTGGTCCTGAACACCTCCAGGGAGGTTGTGGAGCACAGAATCATCCAATGTGATTTGCAGTCACATGCTGTGATTCTGTGCTCCATGACCTCCCTGGGCAACCTGTGCCAGTGTCTCACCACCCTCACTGCAAAGAACTTCCTCCTAACATCCAGTTTCAATTTCCCCTCTGCCAGTTCAAACCCTTTCCTCCTCCTCCTGTCATGACAAGACCTTGTCAATAGTCCCTCCCCAGCCCTCCTGTAACCCCCTTCAGATCCTGGAAGGCCACTCCAAGATGTCCTGGAAGCCTTCTCTTCTGCAGGCTACAGAGCCCCAACTCTCTCAGCCTGTCCTCAGAGCAGAGCTGCTGCAGCCCTCTGAGCATCTTGGTGGCCTCCTCTGGACTGGCTCCAACAGTTCCATGTCCTGCTTGTGTTGGGGGCTTCATCTCTAAAGATCAGAAAACAAGAGGTTGTGTAACTGGGGATCAACCCAATCTTTCTTAAACTGCTGATGGAACGATTGTGGTCTGAAATAAAAACCTGAGTACTGCTATCTCTGTTGATTTCATCCTGAAAAGGACATTTTTAGGCTTAATACCACAAAATGTAGGCTCTTTTGCATAAAGAGCAAAGTCAGTGTCTGTTTCCAAGAAGCAAATCCTCAGTTGCAGCTAAATGACTTCAAGTCAGTCATCCTGTGCCAGCTTCCATGGCTCCTCAGTTATGTTCAGGCAATGGCTTTCGTACATAAATAAAGCATCTGGAAGGGGGGCGAGTATTCTAAGAGATTTCTGTGTGTATTAGTGGTTAGCCATACTTGCATTCACGTGTGTGTGTGTGTGTGTTTGTTGTTGATAGTTTAGTTCTAGAATAAGCCAGGAGTGTTGGAGAGAGGAGTGAAGATCTGGGCAGATCAAAGAAATTCCTTCTTTAGCACCTGCAAGTTCCTGAGACTTTTGGGGTCCTGCTTAGAAGCTTGTGCAGAACAGCAGTCATCTCTCTTCTCCCACACTGGTGTGTGGGAAATGATACAACTGCACAAAGTTCCCCACGTCTATGCAGGAGTTATTTGTTAAGGCTGACAGGTGCTAGAGCCACTTTTGATAAGTTCAAGGGTGCCCACGTGTTGGTGGTGGAAATCACATCTGTGTACAGGCACCAGGTGAGAAGGGACAGCAGAGGCATGAATGGCTAACCCCAGTGGGCTCCAACAACATATGCATGTTTGTCCCACTGACTTGCTCAGTAATGGCAGGGACTTAGTAATTGTCTGTTTGGGAATGTGGAGCAGATGCATGTGGAGAGGCTTTGGAATGTGGGAGAGAACCAAGCTTCCCCTTGCAATGCTCCAGCAGTTTGGCTGGGATGGACATTTCCCAGAGCAATAAATCTGAATCAACAAGTATTTAAGTCTGAAATATTTTTTTCCCTTGTTTTAAAAAGAAGTTTCTCTTGCAAATCACAGGCTCACAGGATGTCAGGGGTTGGAAGGGACCCAAAGAGATCATCCAGTCCAACTCCCCTGCCACAGCAGGACCAGACAATCTACCTCAGGGCACACAGGAACACATCCAGACAGGCCTTGAAATGCTCCAGAGAAGGAGACTCCACAGCCTCTCTGGGCAGCCTGTGCCAGGGCTCTGGGACCCTTCCAGGCAAGAAGTTGCCCCTTGTGTTGAGCTGGAACCTTCTGTGCTGCAGCTTCCATCCATTGCTCCTTGTCCTATCCCAGGCAGCAGTGAGCAGAGCCTGTGCCCCCACCCCCAGCCCTCAGATATTTGTAAACATTTATCAAATCCCCTCTCAGTCTTCTCTTGTGCAGACTAAGCAGCCCCAGGTCCCTCTGCCTCTCCTCACCAGGCAGTGCTCAGTCCCCTCAGCATCCTCACAGCCCTGTTAGTGGCATCCATTGGACAGAGCAAGAAACCAGCAGTTAGGAGGATCTGGGGGATTTCCTGGTTGGTTTTGTTGTTGGTTTGGTTTGGTTTTGGTTTGGTTTTTTTTTCCCTCAGATATGGTTTCATTCGGGCCAAAAGTTTAGAAAAGCTGTCCAAGGAAGGCCAGCAGTGGAGAGGCAAAATGTGTGGCTAGAGGGCGATTGCTGTTGTTTGTGCTGTGTTTTGCAGACTCTGTCTTGGGAGAGTGAACAAATGTGCTGTGTTGGAGGAGCTAATCTGCTGGCCACGGGCTGTGAGAGGGAAGGCTTGCAGATGCCAAGCTCTGCAGGGCTAAGGAGCAGAGAGGAGGCAGAGGGCATCACTGGGAAGCAGTCCCTGGTAGGGAAGTGACTCAGGTGCAGATGTCAGAAGCTGGGCCTGCCAGCATCCCCTCTTCAGAGCTTGTTCCAGGTTGTCTGTGTTTTGGACAGCTTGCATCACTGGGAAGAGATCTGTGATAGATGAACTGGATTCTTTTGCTCATTCTGAATTCAGTGCTCTGGACAACTGCAAGTGGAAGAGTCTGTACCTGTGTAGACTGGGAAGGGACAGAAGGTTGGCAGCCCAGAGCAAAACGAGAGAGGGGCTGTTGGTTTCTGAACGTGAGGAGCAGTGGCTTCTGTCTCTGGCCCATCACAGAATCTGTTTGGGTGAGTCCCAAGTAGCTGCCCAGGCTCTTCTGCTGTCTCCAGCCTCTTCTAGTGCCAATTTCTCTGGCAAAAGCTTCCCCAGGGGTTGGAAGGAGTCAAGTTCAGTTTCAGTACCTTCACAGCAAGAGTAATGTGGGTAATTCATTGTCCTGTCTTGCAAAGTTTTCCTGGCTATTAACAGATGATGCTTATTCTGTTAGGGTGATAGGAGAAATCCTGTCTCTTTCTGTTTTCTGTCAGTTTTTCTTTTCAGCACTGTTCTTTTATGCAGGAGGAAGCCTTCCACTGGAGGTGGAGCTCATACTTGGACATTCACTCAACAATCTTTTTCTTTGTCTCCACCAACTCTTAATTGTATCATAAAAATATGCGATAGATTCTGAAGTCTGCAGTCTGTAAGGCCAGTCTGCTAGCTTGGGCATGTGTTTAAGCTTAGAGCTCAGCCAAAATATTTTGGGGACCTCAGTCTTGAGACACTGAGGTGTCTCTTTCCCTGGTGAAAACCTGCTGCCTGCCCGGGGGCCGAGAGGTGCCGGCGGCTGCGCCGAGCTGCCCTCAGCCCGGGCCGTGGGCGCAAAGCAGACGGAGTGCCCGATGCTAAGCCTCACCCTTCTCCCTGCCTGTGCTCCCTTGCAGAACCTGCTGGCCGAGAAGGTGGAGCAGCTGATGGAGTGGAGCTCCCGGCGCTCGGTCATCCGCATGAACGGGGACAAGTTCCGGCGCTTCGTCAAGGCCCCGCCGCGGAACTACTCGGTGCTGGTGATGTTCACTGCTCTGCAGCCGCAGCGGCAGTGCTCTGTCTGCAGGTAACTGCTGCTCCGCCCGGGCAGCCTCCGCACCGCGCACGGCGTGCTGCGGCACTCTGCATGGGACAGGCTCCTGCGGGCCGGGCAGCCTCATCTCCGTCCCCCAGGGGTGGTGGAACAGCTCCTTCTCGAGGCCACCTCTTAAACACCTGCAGAAACAGGAGTAGCCAGCGTGGATTCACAAAGCAGAAATAGTGCCTGACCGATCTGGTAGCCTTCTTTGAGGGTTTGGCTAGCTTGGAGAGGTAAGGGAAGAGTAGTAGGTGTCTATCTTGACTCCAGCAAGGCTTTTGAAACTCTCCAGAACATCAACACTTACAAATATCTAAAGGTTGGAGGTCGTGGTGGATGGGCTCTTTTCAGTGGTGCCAAGTGGCAGCAGGCAGCAACTGGAACACAGAAAGTTTCACCTTAACATAAGGAAAAACTTCTTCACTTTGAGGGTGAGAGCGTAGTGGAGCAGGCTGCCTGGAGATGTTGTGGGCTTCCCTGGAGACTTTCAAAACCCATCAGGATGTGTTCCTGTGCGGTGTGACCCTGCTTTAGCAGGGCAGTTGGACTCAATGGTCTGCAGAGGCCACATCCAGCCCCTGCTGTTCCGTGACTCTGTGAATGCAGCATTTCCAGAGGAAGCTTTGCCTTGCGTAGCTGTAATCATGTTTTGTGTGTCTGTAACGGAGTACTTGCAGGCCTGTAATCACAGACAGCTTCAGTACATTGTGGAACAGCTTCACTGTTGTCACAGTGGGTGAGTTTGGAGGGAGAGTGCATAAACTGCATTTCCATTTCACCCTGCACAGCCAAACCATGCAGGTGGAGTAAGTCAGGAGGTTTTCCAATGGCATGAAGGCAAAGGAGGTTTTTCTTCACAACTTCCAGCACTTGGTTTTCGTGTTACCAGAGTTCAACTCCAGGGAACGAATTAGCAGTGGAAGGTTTTCCATGTTAGTTTACATTGTTCCTTGTTTTCCTATGTGATGGATGAAGCTGTAGGAGGGGTACCAGGTTCAGCTTTACAAAGATCACCATGTCTGTCCTCATTACAGCCACAGCAAATTCTCTCCAGGGGTTATGTGTAGGGCATGTGAAAACAGGTCAGCAGTGCCACAACTGAGGGCAGCTCTCTGTTTTTTACTGTTCTGAGCAAGAGCTTGTGAGCTTCATCCTGCAGTCTGCCAGGCTGGCCACTTATGTACAGAAGCAACTGAAACTCCTGAAGCATAAAATAAAGGAAAAAATTAACATCCTGCTTTCAACTGGGTTTGTTTGGATAGATGTGAAGTTACTCTCCACTTTTTCATGTGAAATCAAAGGGATTTAATGAGGTTGATCATATTGCACATAAAACTGTTAGCAGGAAAATGGACATTTTCAAATCGATGGCTAATTAACGGGCAGGAGCACTGAAAGGATGTAGACTGGAATGCATCCATTGCTTTATTGTTAGCTACTCACTGGCCACTTTGCCTGCAGGAAAAATAGCTTCTGAACTTAATCTGTGGTGTTCTATGAGGATGCTTTTGTGCAAGATCCTTATCAAAATGTTTTCAGAGCAGTTGCATACCAAAAAATCAATGTCACTTCAAATACAAACAAGCACCTAGACTGAAATTTGAAACTTGGAATTATTTGTCACAGGAATCAGTACTTTTTTTTTTTTTTTTTTTTTTTTTCCTTTTCCCCTCAAAATTGAGCCTGGGTAGCTTATGCACCACAGAATTATTTAAAAAAAAAAAAAAAGCATAAAAAGGTTTTGTCTTTCCTGGTTTGTGGCTCGATTGGACATCACAGTATTGTCTCTCTTCTACATGTCCAGTTCCTAAAGAACCAGGGTGCAGTGTTTGCAGAAGGTCAAAGCAGCTGTTTGTGTGCTGCTGCTGCACAGGGCTGTTGCAGGTGCTAGGCAGGAACGAGAGAGAGCATTATGTAAAAGAGCTGAGCAGCAGTGGTGGGAGCAGAGGTGGGCAGGGTGGTTGCCCTTAGAGCTGGCAGTGCAGGTGTGCACCGTGCAGGCCAGAAGAGATCAGGTGTATCCTACCCTGCTCATGTGTTCCTGGGCTGTGGTTTGAGTTCAGAGCTTGGTGTAGGAGGTGTTTCTGAGCGTTCTGCTGCTGGCTCACTGTGGCTAAGGAACTGAGGAGAGAGGAGAGATTCTGCATAATGGTGTTAACATCTGCCCTGTCAGTCAGATGTCCAAGAGGAGGCCTTTGATCTGGGAAAGAGGAATTATGTTGCTTTCCTTCTTCAAGAAGGTATCTCAGAAATCTATTTTCAAGTGGCCAATCAAAGAACAGGTCAACAGCAAAAGGAATTCTGACAGTCAAGGAGGTGAAAAGAAGAAACAGGATCCTCTGCCTTTCAGTTTTCTGCCAGGGATCAAGAGCAGGTAGTGAGAACATCCTTGGCAGGTCTCTTAGCTCTGCTGAGAGGGGATTTTTGAAGTCAGGTTCAAAGAAGGAACAGGAAATGTAGAAGGAGCTGTTGAAAGCTCTGTAATTGCATTTCCAGTGCACATCAGGACCTTGAGGGAAGCATTGAGAAGTCCTGTTTAACAAGGCAGTAGTTGAGTACTTGGATCCTGAGAGACAACTCCTCCCTCCTGGTCACAGATTTTGGGTTTGTTTTGTTTTCCCTTTGCAACTTGTACAAGATGTGCTGTGGGAGCTGCTTTTCTCTGCACAGCACTGGCAGTGTGGTGGAGGGCTGTGGGTGAACAGCAGGGGCTCTGGCTTGCTGGCTGCCCTTAGAGGTTCCTAGGCTCATGGACAGTGGAGTTCCCAGCTGCTGTCCACACTCCTCAGGGTTGCCCTGGTGTTGGGCTTGCTGGGCACTTCTGTGGGTTTTTCAGTGCTTTTCATCATGACATGGAGTCGCCATAAACAAAAACAAACAAATGAAGCATTCATAATCTGTTACCTTCTGGATACTGAGAAGAGGCCGGAACTTAATCCCTGCTTCTCCCCATTCTGGGAATACCATCCTAGGTAACTTGGTTTGGAGGTAAATTGCAGTGTTGGTCACAGTTCACTTTAAACAGAGCTGCCTGTGGTGAGGAGGTTGGAGGAGATGAGCTCTGAGGTGAGCTGGTAGTGCATCCTTTGCCAGCTGTACAGTCCTGATGTGCCAGGCAGTAATGGGTTACTGCTCTTTGGCAAAGAATTCCAGTCTCTCTTATCAATTTCCTAACGTTCTGGTTTTGTTTTCCTTACCATAATGCTGCACTAATAGAATAAAATTAATCTAATTTAATACAGCTCAGGCTATATAAATCTGGTTATCTGCCACAGACACCCACACAAAAGTTTTATTTCAGAAGATTTATTAATGTTTCATGAGCACTCCTGCGTCATGGGAGGCATTGCTGTGGAGCATTTGCTCAGCAGCCTGCTCTTCAGTCTGTGCAGTGTTCCTGGTGAGGCCTGCCTGGTCTGGCCACTCCATGCTGGCAGCTGGCTAGTGTGCTGTCCTCTGGCTGCTGTTGCTGGTTCCTGTGTTGCTGTTGTGAGGCAGTGCATAAGAAGTGGCAGTAGCAGCAATAACATTTCAATCTCCATCTCAAAACCCTGCCAAAGCAAGAGCTGAAGTGATGAGCTGATGCCAAGTGTGGCTCTGCCCTCTGCCTTTGTAGGATTTCGTGTGATAATGGCATGTAACTAACATTCCTTCAGAGACACGAGCTGCTGGAGCTGCTGCTCAGAAATGACAGAGGAGTAGGTAAGAAGGGGCAGAGCTGAGATTGCCTCCCGTTGATTGGAGGCAGAATGTTTTTCAGTGCCCTGCTTGTGTTTTTTGCTCTTCTTGCATGTATAGAGCAGCTGCTGGAGCTGCACACAGTTATTAGTGTGATGGCACCAGGATTGTACCTGTTGGAAATGGTAGAGGGGACTGCAGGATGTGCTTCAGATCTGTCTGGGGTAAACCTGTGACTCAGTATTCCTGCCCTCCTTGTTCCATTCTCTTTTCTCACCCCTCAGGAGCTGCCATCAGGATGTATCGCAGTGCTTTGCTGCCTTCAGGCTGAGAATGAGGTTGTGCTTTGAATCTGTCGTGGTAGGCCTGAAAAAAGGCCAAGGTGGGCTTGTACATGTCCTGGCTTGCACAGGCATGCTCCCCTGCCCCCTCTCCTTCTGAGCTGGGGGTGGTGGCCACAAAAGCCCCAGCTTCACCTAATATGGGCAGACTGGGCAAAGTGCCATCTTGATTGGCTAGTCTATGTCCAAAGGCCCATCAGTCTCGGGCTGAACTATATAAAGGATGAGCAGGTAGCACAAGCTCGCTCGCTTGCTCTCGCTCCTCTCTCGCTCTGCTATTGTGTCCATGCCTGCTGAGGCATCCATGCGGTCGGCCTGCTGCCAAGAGAGCCAGAACCAGCCAGCGTGACACCGTGCCGAGACTGCACGCCGAGACTGCACACCGAGACTGCACGTCCTGCCTACACATGAGTCTGCTGCCAAGAAAGCCAGGACCAGGTCAGAGATCGTCTGCCTCCCTTCAAAGCCTCTAGCAGCTTTCGGCCCGGCAGCAGCCCCACCACGTGCTTGGGTATTGTTTTCCCGTGATATTTTTGTGAGTAAATACTTCAAGCCTCTTGTAATCATTGATTGCCTTCTGCCATAAGCAGAAAGAGCTTCCTGCACCCATTCAGTGGCTAAGCAGGGTAATCAACTGCAAGCGGTGTAAGTGACCGCACAAACCTTCTCTACCAGTAAAAAATGTTTGCTTATGCTAGTTGCCTTTAAGTTTCCAGTTTTGCCTGTTCCCTGTATGTATACATTTCCAAACCGTGCGTTTTTGAACCTTGTATATAAGTTTTGTGGCGAGATTTAATGTTAATAAACCGTTTTCATAGTTATTAACAATCTCTGCCTAGATATCAAAATTTGTATCGTTATTAATTTTAATACCTTTCATTACAGAATCTCTTGTAGAAAATCTACCATAGCCTTCTGCAAAGTGGTGCTTCCTGAAGTCCACTTTCTACCTGTTATGTTCATTCAAAGATGTAAATCTTTGCTGATCCACGGAGATCAACAGGAACGAGAGTCTGCTTCCCAAGCCGTGGGGGCAAAACTGCACTGTCTGAATTTCCCAGGAGTCCTGTTTCATCACAAGTGGCTAAGGAAAATGAAGTTTATGTATCTTGTCCAGCTTTAGTGCAGCAGGTGTGCCCTGCAGACCTTGCTGAGGGTTGCACAGCATGCTTTGTGTTGTCTGACTGCCCTCTTCAGGATGCCATCGAAGGGGAGATGATCCCAGAGATAATCAGATGCCTAAAGCACTTTTTATGTAAATTCCTTTGTACCTTTTGCCCAAGGAGTAAGTCTGTGAAGGAGCAAATTGTACTCAGTCAGGTAAAGGGCGAAAACTGAGTTCTGTTGTACTTCATAAGTTGTGTTCTTGGAGAGGATGAGAGAGCACAAAATGCAATTGCAGCTTTTTTTCTGGTGGATTCTTTGGTGTACAGTGTATTCCTTGCTGCAGCCCAGCTCTGCTGGGGCTCTGTGTAGTATATTTCGTGCCTAAGGCTGATCTGAGGCCTAAGCCACAAGGAAATGAAGTTCTTATGACGTCTGCGATCCTCTCATCTTCCCTTCTTTGCTCTCTCAAATGCACTGTGTTACGTGTTTAGTGCAGAGCTTCTCTTGCAACCAGCAGCTTTTAAATAACCAGTGCTGGGCACCAGCAAACCCAGGGAGATGGTTCACAGGGGCACTGTGTGTGAGAGAGAGAGAGAGAGAGAGAGGAGAAGCAGAATGCCTTTATTTACATCAGCTCTGCATTTTGCCACAGGCAAAGACGAACTGCAAAGTAGCAGAACCTTGGTTTGGGCTCTGCAGCAGCTGTGGTTAATTGGTGATATGGAAATGGTGAACACAGCAGCAGTGGTGAGCACNTCCTTCTCTGGAGCCTTTCAAGGCCTGTCTGGATGTGTTCCTGTGTGCCCTGAGGTAGATTGTCTGGTCCTGCTGTGGCAGGGGAGTTGGACTGGATGCTCTCTTTGGGTCCCTTCCAGCCCCTGGCATCCTGTGAGGCTGTGTCCATCCAAGAGTACTGCAAGGACCTCTTTGAGGTTTCTGTGGTCTGTTGTTTGTCTGAATTATTATTTGCTATAGTTTGGTCTGTCAAGGAACCTGTGGGTGTATGGGTTTGTGATTGTGTTTAGAGAACATCTCTACTAGTGAAGAGCCAGATTTTTTCACTTGAATTACTTTTTTGCCCCTTCCCTCTCACTGCAGACAGGGCATAACAGTTTGGTTTCTGTGGTTGGTTGGTTGGTTGGCTTGCTTTTCACAAAGGCCAACAGACAAAACCCAGCTAACCAAAGAGTCTCTCCTGACTATAGAGCCCCTGGTGCCAAACATGAGCAGTGCCAGCGTGACTCCTTCAGAACACCTAACCCTATAGCTGTGCACACCTGATCACTGCTGAAGGAGGTTTGATGGAAGTGATCCTGGCTGTGTTGTGCTGCTCATGGCCAGCGCATCATCTCCACAGTGCTTGTCTGTTTCTAGGCTCATTCTGTGACTACTGTTTCAGGAAGGTCACTGCTGTGTTGGGGTTTGACTTGTTTCAGAACTCCCCAGCAAGGAAATAGTGATGCTGTCCTGGAGGCCCACATAGGTGTCTCCTGGCATGGATCTGTTTGTGGGTTGGCCTGATGCTGCTCAGGCCACTCCTGTTCTCAAGCCTTTCTGTTTGTAGCATCACCTCGGCGGGTCTCTGCTGTAATCCAGTTCTGGAGAAGGCGAGTTGGAAGCAGTGATTTGCACAGCTAGATGAAGCATTTTAATATTGATAATGGGTGTTGAGAATGGTCCTGCAAGTGTAGTTCATCTGACCCCCGAAGCGGAGTTCCTCTGGCCACTGCCACTGGCTGCAGAATCCACTTGCCAGCAGGTGCCACAGGAGTGTCTCTTCCCTTCCTTTACAGGCAAGCCAATGAAGAGTACCAGGTGCTGGCCAACTCCTGGCGCTACTCCTCTGCTTTCTCCAACAAGCTGTTTTTCACCATAGTGGATTATGACGAAGGGGCAGATGTGTTTCAGCAGGTAAATGGTTGATACTTTAAAACATCCTTGATTTTTAGAGCTAGGTGGTGATTTGCCAGGTGACACAAGACAAATTGCTGCCTTTGCAGGTGCATACAAACCCTTCCTGGTTCAACCCCCCAGGCACTGCAGTTGCCATGACATGAGTGAGGACATGTTGTGCCAGTAGCCACTTCCAGCATTTTCCAAGTGGGTTTATTGCGTTGGTTTATGGGTGACATCATGCAGGTGTTTTATCAAGCCACTGTTAGTGGCTTTTGTTAGAATTAACTGCAATGCAACCAACATTTGCATTTGAAGATTTCCTCCAGGGGAAAAAAAGCTCTTAACTAGCAGAGTCTTCTAATAGCTTTTATGTCGTACGATAGTCTTCAGTTATCTGTGTGTGCATCCGGAGCTCTTCAGGGAAGGGAGGAGAGACTCGTTTAGATTTTACACATTGGCTATGAAGAGTGAACAGTGAACTGTTGGAGAACAATCTGAGGCTCTCTTTTGAACTGAGTAGCCAAGCAAAACGCACCCCTGGAACATGAACAACAGAGCCTGACAAGCTGTTCTCTGGCGTTTTTCTGCTGGTTCAAGCTCAGGATGCAGACAGAGAGCAATGGCAAGGCTGGAGGTTTTCTCTGTTTTTAACCAGCTCTCAGTGAAGACTCTGATTGGAAATTTTCAGAGGAAAATTTTGATACTTGTTTCTAAAGTGTACAGAATGTAACTGCTCAGTAAATCTTTTTCTCCCAATTGCCATTCTGGAATGCCTGGTGGGAGGAGTGGCTCTTAGAGTGCCCAGTGCAAAAAGCTGTTCTTAGTGGCTCGGCCTCAGGTGTTGCTTTTAAAATTTCAGTTCAAATCATCTTTGAAATACCTGTCATATCTTGCAGGGCTTATAATAACAAAAAATACTGTCTGGTCTTGCCTTAAGCTGAGGAGTACATATTGGGTTAGCCCAGTTCAGCTTACTCCTTGTGTAAAAGGCCCCAGATTCAGTTAATTTCAGGTAGTTTGTGTTTCAAGTCAGGTTGGACAGAAGTAGATAAAATATGGAAGTTTGTGACTGTCTTTGAGAAATACAGGGTTAAGTATAAGTGACCCTAAGGACTACTTTAGGGTGTGTTTGGGGGAAGTGTCCTGCCCTCATGTTTCTATGCAGACAAGTCAACCAGGAGAGACAGCAAAGAACCCCAAGAAGTACTGGGGCTGATTTGGGTCCAAGAGAAATGCAGACCAGATGCCCCCAAGCTGCCATGCCAGGAGGTGTCTGCAGCTCAGCGGTTCTGCACCTCATGATATATTTTAGTCCACATTGTTTGGCTTAACCTTTCTCAGACTAGATTTTGTTTGCAGATCAGCTCACAAAGAGGACTCTAATTTGCTTAGATGGAAAATATTGTAGTTGTCGCTAATTTCTGTTTCAGTGATGTGATAAAACTCACTGTGCAGGAGTAAAACAAACTCTCTGCTCTTGTTTTAAAGATCTCCAAATTACATTAGGTTGAAGTATTTCCCCAGATTTCGCTTCCTAATTGTAAATTATTTTTTCAAGTGATTTTGTTGCACCATTTCTGAATATGGAGGAGTTTTCGATAGTGAAATCATACTCTCCTATGCCACCTTGCAAAGTCAAAGTAAAAAAATGAAGTGGCCAACATAAATGTAAACCTATTTGTTCATCAGCTGTGAGTTTTCGCCCTACTGTCAGTACTGGCAGTGGCATCACCAGAGGTTAGCAGCTGTGTGGCTTCTGGGGAAGCCGGCAGCCTCAGCTAGCTCATCTGCCTGTCTGCAGCCCAGGGAGCTGGGAGGAGGTGAGTCTGGAGGGCTAGGTGGGCAGTTCAGACCAGTCACCTTGAGGGGAGTGAGAGCTGGCCAAGAGAATCCATGGCAGGCTGTTTGGACATGTCTTTTCCTTCCCTCTGTAACCGCTTGGCTGAGCAGGGGTTTCTGTTTCGTTTATTGGAGGTAAGCTCTGGGGATGTGAGGACTGGAAAGCACAGATCACTCGTGAGGGGCTGTGGGGGAAGTGCTTTGGATAATTAAACATCCCAAAGAATCTACTGCAGGGAGTGCTTGGAGCACTCTTTCTGCAGGACTGCCAATGGGAGATTTGTAGTAAGGAGTAGTGTGTGGAGGAGAAGGCAGCTTGTCCTGCCAGTGGGATTGGTGCTGTTAGGTGGAGGGAACCGTTCCGAGCACAGTCACTAATCTTTCTCTGCTGTTTTTCCTGGTTTTGTAGCTGAATATGAACTCTGCTCCGACTTTCATGCATTTTCCTCCTAAAGGTAAACCCAAGAGAGCTGACACCTTTGACCTGCAGAGGATTGGATTTGCAGCTGAGCAGCTGGCTAAGTGGATAGCTGACAGGACAGACGTTCATGTGAGTCTTGCCAGTTTCAGAGCTGAAGCCAGAGGTATCTCCAGCCTGAGGCAGGCTGGTGACAGAGTCCCTTGCTCCTTAATACATTTGTCTCTTGTGTAGGTTCTAAAACACATTAAACAGAAAAATACAAACCAGCACCAAATAATCATGGGATTTGTGGTAACTTCTTGTGTCTGCAGGTGATTTTCTGTTCTTGCCTTTAAATTTCACATGGTCTTATTCTGGATCACAAAAAGCAGTGGCGCTGTGCTTATTAGTTGTTTGCAAGTAAAATGTGCTTTACAAAAGGGATCCAAAGGGACCTGCTCCTAATTAAGACACAACCTGCACATATCCTGTAGAAAGCCTGGGTCTGAGTTGAAGAATTTAAAGTGATGCTTAAAACCTTTTTCCTGTTATCAGTTTATTAAAGGGATTGCTATTTCTTACACCTTTAGGGGTTAGTCTTTCTGACTCTGAGAGCAGATTTTAGCTGCTCCCTGTGTGTTTATCTGGCAGAGGATCTGTGCGTTGACATTTGTTTGTGGTCTCTTTGCAGATCAGAGTGTTCAGGCCTCCCAACTACTCTGGTACAATTGCCCTGGCTCTGCTGGTCTCTCTGGTGGGGGGCTTGTTGTACCTGCGAAGGAATAACCTGGAGTTCATCTACAACAAGACGGGCTGGGCCATGGCAGCTCTGGTAGGCAGGCTGGTCTCACTCGCGCGCTTCTCCCTGGTCCCTGGCATCTGTGTCTGCATCGCCTGCACCGCACCTTGCAGCCACTGTCAGAGTGCTGCCAGCAGGCAGTGCCTCCCAGGCCAGGTGCTGGGGCGAGAGCTCCTGAGCAGTGAGCAGGAGTGGTTGGCTGCAGGGCTGCCTGTGAACTCTCACAAGAGAATGCTTGAATGACAGGCTTACAGATGCTCTCTGCCGTGATTCACTGAGCTCATGTCTGAAGAAGCACTCATCTTATAGTCAGCTCAGTGGGGCAAATAATTTAGGAAAGCCAAGACAACTTTGGGTAAAGCTTGAGGAGATTCAGCCCTAAAGCCTTACACAGGTTGTTCAAATTGTGTTGCAAGCAGTGCCAGTGCTGCATTTAGGGGGATAGAGAGCTACAGTCCCTGCCATGTAGTTCATTGGGTGTGCTACTGAACATTCTTTAAAGGGTTTCAGTAACCCCTGGTTTAGTTAACCTAAATCGCCATCACCAATCCGTGCTGGTGGGAGTGTGGAGGTGCAGTGAAAATGAGCCCAGCTGTCAGCACTGTGCTGGAATGATCCCAGAGTTTTGGTGAGAAGTGTCAGTGCTGGGAAGTCAGAGACATGCTTAGCTGAGCCAAGCTTCCCATTGCTAACTTGGCAATCAAAAGACACTGCTCTGCTTTTTAAAGGCAGTCTGTATGACTCTTGTGTGCCTGTGGTGGTTGTCATGTAGACCTCTCACAAGAACTCATATCTGATTCTGAGACTGTCCAACATCCCTACCCTAACCTCACACCTGGGGAGCTTCACTTTGCTACCACCTTGGCCCTTGCTGCTTTGGGTAGCCAAAGTGAAGCACAGGCACACAGAGCACTGCCGATGAGCCCACAAAGCAGCAATGACTTCCTTTCAATAACTGCTGCTTGACATTAAGGGGTTCTGTGTCATTTGATGAACCTGAAGACATAAACAGGTGAGGCAGCATCACCAGCAGGATGGGCTTTGTTCCTCGGGGTAAATAAATAACATATTGCTTTTCTCTTCTTCTAGTGTGTTGTATTTGCTATGACATCTGGCCAGATGTGGAATCACATCCGTGGACCACCTTATGCACATAAAAACCCCCAGAACGGACAAGTGGTGAGTTGGTGCTTTTCTTTTGAAGGGAAATGCTGCACAGACAGGCACTTCCCACACTGAGCCTACAGCTGGAGGTGGCTGCTCGGAGCTGGACGTGCCAGGGCAAGCAGAGTCTGGCTTGGCATCACAGAGGTGCCCCTGTGTTTGCCTGACATGCTGGGATGAGTGCCCATGTCTCCCCCGAGTTCTCCCAGCCAGTCTCCCAGCCGTGGGGAGTGTGCTATAAAATATTTGTACCACACAGTGCCCATGGCCCAAAGAGGAATCAATTTGAGCCCTCCTGTACAAAGTAGAGAGCAAGTTCGGCTTTTTTCTTCTCTTCAGGTTCCATCACAAACCTGTGAAGCTTCTCTCTTCTTGTCTTCCTCTCTTGAGCATTTTGGTTAGAAAAGGCGATGGCAGGTATTTTCCTGTGCTTTGTACTGTTTTCCATCCTGCCTGTAACTATTCCACTGAGCTTTATGAAATGCTTTTCTTATATTTCTTTACTCCTTCATTTCAAATTCTTTACCAGCCTTACTAAGAAGTTACTACTAGTTGGCTGCTTCTCACTAGCAGTTAGTGCTGTGTCCTGCTACTGCTGCCTTTGGAGGATTTAGTCTTACTTTCCTCATAAAACAGCAAATGTTCTAGAAGAGAAACTTTGACTGCTGGAAGTACTGAGAGGACNGCATGGAGGCCTCAGGGCCTCAGCAGGCACGGACACAATAGCAGAGCGAGAGAGGAGCGAGAGCAAGCGAGCGAGAGCTTGTGCTACCTGCTCATCCTTTATATAGTTCAGCCCGAGACTGATGGGCCTTTGGACATAGACTAGCCAATCAGGATGGCAGTTTGCCCATATTAGGTGAAGCTGGGGCTTTTGTGGCCACCACCCCCAGCTCAGAAGGAGGGGAGGCAGGGGAGCATGCCTGGGCAAGCCAGGACATGTACAAGCCCACCTTGGCCTTTTCAGGCCTACCACGACAGACCTCGACTACCAATTGACCACTTCTTAACAGGTTGTTGGGATGGAATCTCTGAAACTTGCAGTGAATCCAGTAGTCAGGAAGCTGTTCATGACTAGTGGCCTTTTGAGCTATTTGGGCATTGGCCACCACTAGGTAAAAGCAACTGGCTTATGTCTTAAAGGAAAAGTTGGCTTGGTTTGAATTTACTTACTGCTCTGCATATCATTAGCATTGTAGCACATCCTGATGTCATAAAATGACATGGTTCCACCTGTTGGCTTTGTTCTGCAGGAGCAGAGTTGATGATGCAGTCAGTAATCTCTGTGGAAGCCTGGGGGTTGGTTCCTGCTCACAGGGTCATGTTTGTGGTGCTCTCCTGAGGAGCAATGGAAATCCTGCTTAGAACAAGCACTGATTGCAGTGGATTAATTGTGACCAAATCCAGTTCTGTGCACGCTGCCCTTCTTAAAGAGCTGTTTCTGAAGGACACCCTGCAGTAAACACTGAGACATCTCCCTTTGGCTATTCCTCAGTTTGTGCTATCTTGTCTCAGTGAACTCGTGTCCAGAAAGCTGCTGTTTGGGCAGCGGTGGCATGCACAGGAAATGATGAGGGCAATGGTGCAGGTAGTTTGTTGTAGAGACTAAGCTGCTGGTTTGGTCAATAGCCACACCTCCTCCTCTGCTCTGATTCCCTTGGGTGGCCTCAGGTAGGTTCTTTTGTGCTCCTCATTCTCCTGTCTCCTCCTTCGTGTGTCAGTACTTGGACCTCCTTGGGGCTGTGTCTGTTCATTAAACCAGGGGGAGGCTAAGAATTACCAATTCTGTAGATGCAGGGACACCAAGTTCCTGATTGCTGCAAGGTAGCACTGATGAGCAGAGGGATGCCTTAGAGCTGTGATTGTCAGCAGTGGGTGAAGACTCCTGAGTGCTCTCTGAATGCCTGCCTGCCTGCCTGCCTCACTGCATGGTTTCTCAAGTCACACTGCCCAACAGCTTTGCCTTTCCTGTTTCTAGCACTTCACTCTCTGTTCCTGTGAACTTGGAGTCATAAAGTGCTTACCCAACACTTCCCTCAGATGGATGCACAGTGACACTGTGCTCTGTTCAGTCAGCATCTGCTGGCTTTACTTCTGGGTGGAAGTTAACTCATCACCTCCTGCCCAGCCTCTCGGATTCAGGCAGAATTCCAGCTTTGCCAGTGCTCTACTAGGGTTGCTTGCCTGTAATGCTCTGGAACTTGGTTAACAGTCTTACCATCTACAATTCTGGGTTTAAGAGAAGGCACAGAGCCACTCACCAAGCTTAATTGTTTTATTGTTGGGTTCAAATTTACTAATTCTTAGCTTTTCTTACTTCATTAGATTTAGTGGTTGAGTTCTGTCCTAGCTGTAGAGCTTGACGTGCAACCAGACCACAGAGGTGATTCTGCCTTGGGAAACTTCCCTTGCCTCAAATGTGCTGTTACTAGCACTTGTCGTGACTGTAGGTGACACTTGGTTTCTTTTCCTTAAGTTCTTCTTCTTCAAAAGATGAGAAGCCATCTGTGTGCCTTGCTTACCCAGCACCACTTCCTGGTGTCAGTGTCTTGTGCGGGTAGTGCTGCCAGGCCTTGTGCACCAATTCTTTGCTGAGTTGCCTAAACTCCTTTAATTCTCTGATTGTGTTCTTGAATGTAGCTTTTGAACCCCTTTTGTAGTTCTGTGTGAGGAGGTTGTGTGAAGCTGCTGTGCTCTGTACTGAGCTGGTTGCATTGCTTCCTGTAATTCCCCTTGCTGTTGGCTGATGGCAGGGTTTGGGTCCAGAAGAAAGCAGCACCAGTTCTTCGGTCGAGAGCTGAGTCGCGCAGTGCTGCTCTTTGGTGTTCCAGCTCTGGATGAAGCTGGTGAAACCACTGTTGCTCTTCTGTCTGAACACGTTCTCTATTACATCTTTGGAGTTCTCCACCTTTTGTGTAATAGTTCTGTTAGGACTGACTGTGTGACACTAAACTCTGTACCTGTTCTACCAGCATTGAGAGTGAACACTCGAATCCCCTCGGTGTCTGTATGGAAGCAGTGCTGGGAGAGCTCTGATTCTTACTCAGATGTGTACAGAGCTAGTGGTGAGACAAGCAGAGAGCTGGGGAAAGCAATTACAGATTTCTGAGCCTCCTGCAGAGCCAGTTCTGTTGCTGTGGCCTACCACCAAAGAATTCTCCTTAGGTTCTCATCAGCTCTTAATCAAAAGGCAGCAGTGACTAAGAAGTGTTTTGTGTGTGTTTATCCAGCCCTGGTTTTCATTGGGGTGCAAATTCCACAATTTTTATTGTGCAGAATGCTGAAGGTCACATCTTTAAAATGATTGACACGAGGCAGAGGACAATCTTGGTGAAAAAAGAATGAATCAAGGTGGTTTCCAAAGCCCAGAGTTTTCTTTCCTTCTCTGAGAAGAAATGATTAGAAGCTGGAGAAGTTTTCTGTGGGGAGATTGTGATGGTTTGGGAGTTCCCTGCCCCCCCACACTATGAAAATCCCCCAGACTAGACTCAGCCAGCTGGAAGTTAAGGACTGAAGCTCTGTTTACAGCTCAGCACAATGTACAAGCAGAGATATACACAATAGACAGGAATAGTTACAGACATATACAAGTTAAAGGTAATATAGTAACACAATCCCCCTCTCAGAAATCAGAGTCCCCAGGAGGGGCTCCCAACCAACCTTCCACCATCTTCCTACCCCCCTACCTTACCCCAGGGTCTGCCTTATGTGCAAGGTGAGTTTGGAGGATGGGCCAGGGGGGTTAGAAGCAGATGGTTAGTTAGGTTACTCAGCAGAGAGGAGAGGACAAGAAGCTCCCAGAGAGACCAAGACACTCTCTCTCTCTGTCATATCTCTGTTTGTGTCCTTGTTCTTATCCATCTCAGCAAGCCTATGAGTGAAGCAGACATCACCAGTGTTTGCTTTTCACAGCCTAGAATATAATTATTTTCATTAAAATATTCCAATTAGCCTCAAACCAGCACAGAGAGGAAAACGTGATACAGTGATGTCAGCTGTCAGATGGGCTCCTGCATAAACACATGGAGTGGTGCTCTGTGACATGGACCATGGCACATTTGTCACTTAGAAACTGGAGATGCAGAGGCTATGTCTTGTCTTTTAAAAGCTTCTTAAAACTGCTTCGTCATAACACTAATTGTCCTGAGGAAGCAATTTATATGCGTTCAGTAGATCTTTTAACTGAAGCACCTTTCAGTGTCAGGTCAAATCTAAATATTTGTTCCATCGTGGAGCTTGTTCAGCCTTTTTTTTTTTTTTTTTTTCCCCTTCTTACTTAGCTTTCACAGTTTTATAACCACAGATCTTCCTGATGCAGCTGTTAAGTGAGCCTAGCAGGGGTCAACCTCTGCTTGACCTGCTGTTCTCCAATAGAGAAGGGCTGGTGGGAGATGTGACAGTGGGAGGCTGCCTAGGGTGTAGTGACCATGAAATAGTGGAGTTTTCAATATGCAGGGAGATAGGGAGGAGTAAGAACAGAACCCTCACCTTGGACTTCCGGAGGGCAAACTTCAGCTTGTT